>KE156270.1:133830-166220 GCA_000411055.1 Leavenworthia alabamica
TTAAAATTTAATGTTTAAAAAAATATAAGATATATAAGATAAACAAAAAAAATTTTGAAATATGTAAAACAAATTTTTATCAATAAATTTAAAAAAAATATTTGTAAAACTCAAAGTGTAAAAATATAATTATATAGTAATATAATTAATGTAACCAAAAATAAATATATTTTAGGTTTAATTTAAAATTATATTTTAAATTGATATATTAAACCTCAATTTATATTGACTATCAAATAAAATATGAACCCTGCGTTGATCAAGCCAAATTCGACATGCCGTTAGTTTTAAATAATACCATTAATTTTTCCGTTAATTAAAACTAATAGTATATGTAATTTAGCAAAATCAACGTAGAATTTATGTTTTATTTGACAATGAAAACGAAATTAAAGTTTAAACTTTAATATGACATATCAAAAATTTATATATTTTTTTTTGCATTTTTGTAAAATTCATGATTTAAAATTTTAAATAGCCCCTCCCCCAAATTAGAAGTAATATATTATTTAATAATTCGTGCTCAAGATATTTTCCTTTGAAAAGATGCAAATATTCTTGAGTTACCACCAATGCAAGAATAGATTATGTACAGTTATTTTTGTATAATATACCAAAGTCCAATTTCTTGGCTATGAAAACGTTGATGTCTTGTTTTTCAATTTGTTCATCCTATTTTTAAACAATAATTGAAAGATTTACACAAACAGAGATCTTGTATCTTCTCTTAATTTACACAACTGATGGCTTCTATATAGCTGCTCTTGATCATACTTTATAAATCTCAAATCACCAATCCAGCAGATGAAAGTGAGTCCTTATGAGTAGTTAACAGAGAAGAGCGACTCAACTCCTTTAGCTTTCCCCTCTCCAACAAGAACACTCTCTGTGCCATCATCACTGTCTCTAGCCTATGCGCAATCACAATTACCTGTAAATGATAAATATCAGAGCCATATAACCAGCAAGTTTCTGAATAATCTCTGTGATGATTCACTTAAAAGGTTGCGTAGAACAGAAGAACTCGGATGTGTGCTGTTACCGTATGGTCTTGCATCACACGTTCAAGAGCTTCTCTGACCAGCAACTCCGACAGACTATCCAATGCTGATGTGGCTTCATCCAAAATCAGTACGGACGAGTTCTGATAAAGCGCTCTTGCGATAGCTAGTCTGCACATTTGCCAATGGTAAGCATCCGGAAGAAGAGAATATATGAAACAGGTTTGGATCTTGTATGGAAGAAAGAAACCTTTGCCTCTGGCCTCCGCTTAAGCTTGAACCCCTGGGACCAATTCCTGTGTTGTATCCCTCTGGTAAGTTTCGGATAAATTCATCAGCATTTGCAGTTTTTGCAGCTATCTCAACTCTCTTAATGTCAATTCCTGTCGTGATATCTCTGTACCCAATGTTTTCACCAACTGTCCCTGAAAACAGAGTCTTGCATATGTGTAGAAAACTTAAGTAACTGCGGTTGAGAAGAAACGCGAAAGGAGTAAAATTTGAGGACAGGAGGAACTAACTGTGTCCTGTGAAACCAGACCAACATGCTTCCTCAAACTTTCCAGTTTGATATCCTTTATGTCATTTTTGTCAATGAAGATAGAACCTATTCAAAGGGAAAAACAATTCTAAACATTGTGATTAGATGGAGAAGAGTTAAGAAGTGAGATTTTCAAACCAGATGAAGGTTCGTAAAGGCGGAGAAGCAATTTGATGAGTGTTGTCTTTCCTCCTCCAGATGGCCCAACAAGAGCTACAGTCTCTCCAGCTTTAATATGAATATTTAACCCATCCAAAACGGGAAGCATCTTTTCACCATATCTAAATGAAATATCGCATAATTCAACCTCGCCTGCAACCTTTTCCAACTCAATGGAGTCAGGTCTCTCTATCACCTAAATTCCAAGTCAGCGTCAAAATCACTTTGCATTCAGATTTTGAGATGGACACTGAAGACAAGATGAGAAGAAAGTTAGGTTGTTATAGTACCTTAGATTCCAAGGAGGTCAAATCAAACAAACGTTCTATCGCTGGCTCTCCTTGTTTCAATTCATTATAGGCTTTTCCCAGATCCTGAATGATTCTTTAGATTCAAAATCCCAATAAGACAGTTCCTCAAGGTAAAGAGTTCAAAACAGATGTTTAATAAATGTATTTACCTGGACAGGATCGATCAAGAAAGCTAATGATGCCACGAAGGAAACAATTGCACTAGAGGTTAAAGAAGGGCCCGCAAGTATCACTGCTCCAACACAAAATACCGACAATGATCCAAGATACATAACTTGAACAATCTGAGGGACAAGTGACTTCATTTTCTTTTTCTTAAAACGTTCATCTAAGTCAGCTCGAGCAAACCTCTGAAACCTCACACTCTCAGAAATCTCAGCGTTATTAGCTTTGACAAACAAAATTGCAGGAAGCACCTAAACATAAAAAGGTATGCTTTAGTAACAGGAAGACGAAAAAAACACCAAATGTAGATGACAATCTTAAAGAAGAAGAGTAAAAATCAGGAAAAGAGTAACTACCTCATTCAAGTAGGTAGAAAGTTGAGCAGAGGCAATTTGTGCCTTTCTAGATATCTTACGAAGCCGGTCACCAAGATATGCTATGAGAAGCGCAATAGAAGGGATCACCTATAAACAAAACTAAATTGAGTAAAGTGTAGAGCAAAAGAATCACAACCAAAGACAAGTTCTTCATTCACCATGGCAGAGACTAGTGTTAGAGCAGGACTTGCAACAAACATATGTGTCGTCATTACAGATATCTGAATAGCACTGGGCACAACTGTCTGCCAATACAAGTGTAGTGTAAAGCTTATAGTTAGCCAAAAATGAATTGGAAAAGAAGGAAACTTTATCTTTGCAAATGATCATAGTTAAGTAAAAAACACTCACGTTGAGAAGAGCATAGATAGTGTCGGCAACTTCAGAAGCTTCAGCAGTGATACGATATGCAATATCTCCTGATGAGATCCCATTACCACCTTCAAAGAACTCTAGTTCTCTCTCTAATACTCTCCGATAAGCAAAAACTCGAATCTTGTAAACCGTATTCAAAGCAGCTTCCCAAAGAAACGCTTGCTGCAGATAATAAGCAACAACCTTAGCTAAAACCAGACCAGCCAATACGACACATTCGCCTTTGAGCTTCATCAAGGTCGCGGCGTTGGTATTTAGGTTGGAAGTGAATGAACCGAGCCTTGGAACAATCTGAGAAAGCGATACAACAGATACACAGCTATAGAGCCAACCACAGAGGATGGTTTTAGATTCCGACTGTAGATAAGGTTTCACATTTTCCAGGGATTTTAGCGAACTGACTGTTGTATTGGCTCGGAGACGGAGAGAGGATGGTTTACCGGAGCTCAGAGTACTCGGATACGGTTGGAATGGAGGTTTGAGGTAGAGAGATGAGTTCCGGCGGTGAGATAGCGGCGGAGGCGGCGTTACGCGGAGGAGAATTGCCATTTCTCCTTACAAATTGAATCGAACCAAATTGAATCAACTTTTAATTGTAATTTGGTTGGTGACAATTCTCCTTAACCGAATCTAAACCGATAATCGAAGTGATTGCTAATGCTAGATCTGGGGCATTTTTATGAGTTTAAATTCCGAGGCCTTTTTATCGCCAGCATTTATATGCTTCAATCGAAAATAAAATATATGGTCCATAAAGGTCTTTATGAATTCTTATATTCGTTGATTAAGTTATACAAAAATAATCCGGTTTGAGATTACTAAACCAAGTTGGCCTGAAACACTACTTTAGTTACCAGAGCCGAAGCCACGAGGACCTGGCTTGCTTGATGATGACTCCACAAATTTCTTCCTTGATTCCGCCTTTCGCTTCCTCCTCGCAGTTCCAGGTGGAGCCTTAAGAAACATAGAGATTAAAACTCAGTCACATGTAGTTAACAAGGGTAGGTGAAGAAGAGGAAGAAAAGAGACCTTTTGTTCTGCTTTCAAAGCGTCTTCAAGACCACTTAAAGCAGGAATAGATCCTCCTTCCATTACACCCATCAAGTTCTTCATTTTGACTCTCATTTGGAAGATTTGTGCTACAAGTGCACTCACCTGCTGTTCTGTCTTTCCTGAATCTTTTGCAATTCTTTTTCTTCTCTCTGGTGATTCTGCTAGTAACTCTGGTTTCTCCCTTTCCTCTGTCCAAACCATGAATAGTTAAGACAACAGATTATGAATTGCTTTTGTTTGTTTTATGAAATATAATGGAAGAAAGGAACAGAGGAATAACCGGGAGTCATCACTTCAATCATTGCTTCCATTACTAATAGATTCTTTTCAGCTTCTCGGATTTGTGCTGGACTCACTTTCCCCATTCCAGGAATCATTCCAAGAACTCGTGTCATCGAACCCATTTTCGCAACAGCACGAGTCTGCTTTAAGAAATCATTGAAGTCAAACTTTGCACTCATTATCTTCTTCTGTAGATCTTCAGCATCTTCTTGACGCATCTATAACAACACAGATGAAAAAAAGAACTCGAGTGAGTGAGAGAGAGTTTTGATAGTAGTTTTGCTGAAAACTACTTACAACTTCTTGTGCCTTCTCTACAAATGAAAGCACATCTCCCATTCCAAGAATTCGTCCAGCCATTCGATCTGGATAAAAGGGTTCAAGATCCTCCATTCGCTCTCCACGTCCTACCAGTTTAATCGGTTTTCCAGATACCTAACGACATCCATTTAAAGAGTAAAATATCAATGATATGCGGTTATGAAATAATCGATCAAAGAAGATGAAGAAGAACAAACCTCCTTGACACTTAAAGCAGCACCACCTCTTGAATCGCCATCTAGCTTTGTCAAAATGGCTCCTGTGATTCCTATCTCTACATTGAATGTCGTCACCAATGCTATGGGAAGTACAGAAGCTCATTGTCATTTAAGTATATAACTGATACAGTTTTGAATCTAATCCATTCTTAGAATGTTTCAAATCTTCTTGAAGAATGAGAATAGAAAATGTACCTGCAGCTTCTTGTCCTGTCATGGCATCTACAACTAGCAACACTTCTGTGGGATTCAGAACTTTCTTTACGTCTTTTAATTCCTCCATCATGCCTTTATCTATCTGTCACAAAGAGGCAATTTCATGACTCAAGCTGCAACAGATTTGTGATGCAATGACTCTCAAAGACGAATCAGTACCTGAAGCCTCCCTGCAGTATCCATAATAACTACATCCACATTATTCTTTTTAGCTTCTTTTAGACCTTGCTTAGCTATATCTGATGGCTTTACATCAGTCCCCGCTGTATAAACAGGCACACTAACCTGACACAAAGACAGCATCAGGAAATAGGAAAAGAATATCATCATATGTTCATACAGAGGTTCTCTTAAGCCGGTTCCACGAGTGTACACGATGATTCAAAAGTCCGAATTTCAATACCTGTTCACCTAAAATGACAAGCTGATCGATGGCAGCAGGTCGATATACATCTCCAGCAATAAGCATGCAAGATTTTCCCTGGAAAGTATGACCAATTATCATAAATATCAGTGTAATTTGAAAGAGAGTAACAAACAATACCATCAAAATTTCAACTGTGTTTTCAAAAAGCATATACCTGCTTCTTTAGGTAACAAGCGAGTTTAGCGCAAACTGTTGTCTTTCCAACTCCTTGTAGCCCAGCCAACAATATTACCGTAGGACCTGATTTGGAGAACTGTAGCTCAGATACTTCTCCACCCATTAATTTCACTAGTTCATCATGTACTATCTACAATAAAGCCATGAAGGTCAAAGCTTATATATATATCACAGAACCAGTGAAAGCTTAAGAACTGATTTGATTGCTAATTGACCTTGACCAACTGCTGTTCTGGTTTGACTCCACGAATGACACCCATCCCAACGGCTTGGTCACTAACAGATTGTACAAACCTTCTAACAACTGGGAGGCTCACCTGTTAAACAAAACCACCAAGTGACTAATTAGTTCTATAACACATTCTTTATAAGAACCGTGATGAAACAGAACAAATAAACTCACATCTGCTTCAAGAAGAGCTCTTCTGATATCCCTCATTGGCTCAGCAATATTCTCCTTTGTCAAGACCTCTGCAAATTCAAAGAAAGCGTAACTAGTCATCTAATAGAAGTATTTACACTACCCTTAACTACAATGGTTTATTCACCTGCGCCTTTGAGTTTGCTCCAAGCAGCTTCAAGTCCACCAGTCAACTGGCCAAACATCTCTGCCCTCACTTGACTCCTTCTATATCTTCCATGGCCAACTGTGTCCGATTTCACCCAACTCCATATCTCTCGCTACTCAAGATAGACATCACAAAGAACACTAAATAACCAAAAACCCAAAATCCAAAACGAAAGACGCAAATTTGAAGCCAAACCGCGGAGAGGTCCTTTGAGGAGAGACAAGAGGAATTGGTGAATGGAGAACGAAACGTAGCTCTACTTGTGCGATGGCAGGTCGAAGTCTGAGTGCATGGAACTCTATTCACATAGAAACCACTGGAGATTTGCAGAGCCTCCATAAGTAAAATGATCAAAGCTCAAAACTTTTCGATACTCTCCGAAATCTTTGTCTAGGTGCAAAGCTTTTGGATTGGTTCCTCCATTTTATCCTTTTCAGTGACGTGGCCGAGTAACAGCCGTTCGATTTTTTATTTAATACGGCATCGGATCGACTGTAAATAAACTGATCTACAAACTGAGTCAATCACAAGGCTAATCTTTAATAGCAACGACGAGAGGTTCATCACTGGTCAAACCAAAAACCTTCAGCCCCATAACACAAACACATAACCTAATTAATAAGATAAAGTTACTTAGTTACTTGCTTAGGAAGAGGAGTTTCGACCATCATGACATGCGTATTGTGTTACGTTTAGCATCATGTTGATGATATATTGATATTGTGTTATTTTTTATGATATGCGTATAATATAAGTTTATGGAATATGAGTTTAGAATCTCAATATTTAAAAACTTAGAATTTACAATTGTTTGTTATATAATAATAGGGTTCAGTTCTTGAATATATATGAAAACGCTTGGAAGGTGATGATCGGGAAAATGTAAGGAATTCTTTTTAAGGCATCTGTTTCATTATTCATCATCTTTTTGAACCTTTGGAGAAATAGAGAAGCTCTCTGGAGACTTCTCCAAAGAATGTCTCCAATACATTTCAAGAAAATGTCCTGAAACACAATTGGATCAAAAACCTTTTTAATAGCAATACTCTTCACAAGTGCTCTATATTAAAAAATGATCAATTCTTGAGAGACACGAACTAGTTTATAATATGTGAACTTAAACACAATATGATCATAAATAAATTAAGCTCAGAGAATCAATTTCTTAGATAAGAAAAGGAATTTTGGAGACAGAGACATGTATGTGAAACACACCTAGGAGCGATTAGCGAAGATGATGATGATATCTGAGAAGAGCAATGCTCTGCACTTTCCCTATACTGAAAGTGCCATGCCAATGCCATTGTTGTGTGACAAGAGAAGTAGAGGAGGACATAAATAGAGGCCTAATCTATATTAGTGACATCAGCAGACAAGTAGATTTATATAAAAATGTCATTTATTCAATTGCTTCTTTTGTCTTTAATTCATGAAGCTATCATATGCTAATCCGTAATCATATTTGTCAAAATGCGATTTGACTAAGACAATGTGGGTTTGGTGATCTGTTAGAGATTTGGGCCGGTACCTGATAATGGCCCAAACTGAAGTCTGCTGTATTGATCGAAGCCCAAAGACAATCACTAAGTAATGCTCTGCGTTTTGATCAGGAGACACATCTCCAGTATGTGTCAGTGTACAACTCCTTATGTGCCGTTGTGAAGCTGCAAAAAGGGAAAGAAAATATGACAGAGTGCATTTAAGATGGAACAGACTGAAGGTTTAAAATTCAAGCAACATTGGCATTTCACAGGTGTAGCAGAACATTGAGAGAGGGTGAGTGAAACACTTAGTGGGTGAGTGACTTTCCTTTGTATCTTGAGAGTTTCTTCTACTTGGTGAGAGACGTGAGCTTAAGGATATCTTGTAACAGCTGTTTGAAACATTCTTGAGGACTGGTTGAGTCCAAGCCGAGATGTACTAGGATCACAATGATCCTAGGAACTCGTTAAATCTCTGTCCCATTTAGTTATAGCACAAACAAGTAACCTACAATCAAACAAACAACAACACAACAAGTTAAACAATGCAATACTAAAGAGAAATCCCGACAGTGGTAGCAGAGCCAAGGTTTTGGAGTATTGCATACAAGGACAACAGATCTAAGGAGATACTGTTTCATTACTCAGAAAGGTCTAACCTTTAAGGTATATTTCTTCACTGGTTCAAGTGATTCACTGTATCTAGGTTATTTTTTGAATAAGATACAGTAACTAAAGGTTTTAAATCAGTTGTTGGTTGGTGTTGTGAAACGTTTGAGTTAAAAAGGTTGGAACTTTGTGTTGTTTTGCTTCTGTTGGTGTGATTCTTGTGGAGTTGCAGGATATTACAGATGGAGCCAACACAAGGAAGGTTTGAGGTGGATAAGTTTGATGGAGAAGGTGACTTTGCACTATGGAAACACAAGATGCTTGCACAGTTAGAGATCTTGGGTTTTGAATCAGTACTTCAACCTATCAGTAAGGTTGACTCAGAAGGAAAAGAAGTTGAAGGAACTGACGAAGCAAAGTCTGACCCTAAATGGATGGAGAAGGACAGGAGGGTGAAAAACCTTCTGAGTCACAGTTTGGCTGATATAGTGTTGAGGAAAGTTATGAAAGAACCTACAGCTTATGATATGTGGACAGCTCTTGAGAACACATATCAAGTAAAGACACTACCTAACAGGTTTTATCTGAAACAAAGGTTCTTCAGCTTTAAAATGGAAGATGACAAGACTATGGACAAGAACTTGGACACTTTCAACAAACTCATATCAGACCTATCAAGCTTAAATGTCGAGATAAGTGAAGAGGATACTGATGCAATACTGATGAACAGTCTACCAAAGAAGTTTGACAACCTGGTTCATACTTTAAAGTACAGTAGTGGAATGGACAAGGACTTCATTACTCCAAAGGAAATTATCATGTCAGCTTACTCTATTGAACTAGAGTTAAAGGAGAAGGGAGTTATAAAGAAGACTACTGATGAAGGGTTATTTGTTCAGACAAGGGGTAAAACTGATAAGAAGAATCAGGGAAAAGGAAAAACAACCTCAGGGAGCAAGTCAAAACAGAAAAAATTGACTTGTTGGATTTGTGGTAGTGAAGAACATCTGAAACGTGAGTGTCCTAAGAAGAGTAAAGCAAGTACCAGTCAGAAAGGTGAAGCTAGTGTAGCTCAGGCACAATGGGCAGAACCATTAATGCTAGCAGCATCAGAGCATCAATCTAATGATACTTGGATCATTGATTCTGGATGTTCTTACCACATAACATTCAGAAGAGATATGATGTTTGATGTAGAAGAGGTGAATGGAGGAAGGATCCTAATGGGAAATGACACTTTCTGTGAGATAATTGCTATTGGAAAAGTCAAGATTGTGAATTATAATGGGATTGAAGTAGTATTGTCTCAAGTGAGATATTCACCTACTGCAAGAAGGAATCTAATCTCTCTAGGACAACTGGAAACTCACGGGTGTTGGTTTAAGTCAAAAGATTATAGACTTCAAGTCTATAAGGAAGACAGGGAAGTTCTGGCTGGAGACTACAGGGACACACTGTATTTCCTAGATGGAAGAGCAGAACTTATATAAGTGAATGCAGCTGTAAATGCATTGGACACAACTACACTATGGCATAGCAGACTTTGTCATACCAGTGAGAAAGTGTTGAAATTGTTAGTCAAGAAGGAGTTCCTAAAAGGCAATGAGATTATTGATTTGAAGCAGTGTGAAGACTGCATCTTAGGAAAATCTCATAGATTATCCTTTAAAACTGGCAAGCACATATCAAAGGGAATATTGGAATATGTGCATTCAGATCTTTGGGGTTCTCCAAATGTAACACCAAGCTTGGCAAAATGTCAGTATTACATTTCATTTGTGGATGATTTCTCAAGGAAGGCATGGATATATTTTCTCAAGACAAAAGATGAATCTTTCTCTAAATTTGTTGAATGGCTTGCATTGGTTGAAAATCAAAGTGGAAAAAAATTGAAAGCATTAAGGACAGATAATGGCCTGGAGTATTGCAACAAGATCTTTGATAACTATTGCAAAGAGAGAGGGATTATGAGACACAAGACTTGTCCTTATACTCCCCAACAGAATGGAGTAGCAGAGAGGTTAAATAGAACAGTGCTTGAGAAGGTGAGAAGCTTATTATGTGAAACTGGTTTGGGTGAATCATTTTGGGCTGAAACATCATCTACAGTGGTATATGTGATAAACAGAATTCCCTCTACCCCACTAAACTTCCAGATACCTGAAGAGGTGTGGTCAGGAAGGAAACCAGATTATACTCATTTGAGAAGATTTGGTTGTTTAGCTTATTTTCACTTTGATCAAGGAAAATTGAAGCCTAGGGCTAAGAAAGGAGTCTTTATGGGGTACCCACAGGGAGTCAATGGTTACAGGATATGGAGTATTGAGGATCGAAAGTGCATTGTCAGTAGAGATGTAACATTTTGTGAAGACATCGTGTATAAAGACATAGGGAAGATGTCAACTACAGATGAGTCAACATCTCAGAAACAGGGGAAGAAGGTGACTTTTGTTGTACCAAGTGAAACTCCAAATGAAGATACTTCAAGAACTACAACAGTTACATCAGTGGAAGAAGGTGAACCTTCAGGGCAAGGTGGAGTTTCTTCAGAGTCAGAATCAGAGGAAGAAGAAGAGGATTCTGAAGGAGACAATGATATAGGTGAACTGAAAAACTATCAACTTGCAAGAGATCGAGAAAGGAGATTAAATATCAAACCACCAAGCAGGTTTGATGATGGAAATGTGGCAGAATTTGCCTTCATTATGTCTCAATTGTTAAATGCTGAAGAACCTCAAACCTATGAAGAAGCTGTAAGCTGTAAAGACAAGATGAAATGGATAGCTGCTACAGAGGAAGAGATGGACTCACTTCATAAGAATTAGACATGGAATCTTATGGAACGAACAGAAGGAATGAGAACCATAGGTTGTAAGTGGATCTTTAAGCTGAAACCAGGAATACCAGGAGTGGAAGGTCCTAGATACAAAGCAAGACTAGTAGCTAAGGGTTTCTCCCAGATTGAAGGTATTGACTATCATGAAGTGTTTGCACCAGTGGTGAAACATATCACTATCAGGACAGTACTATCAATGGTGGTTAATAAAGATCTTGAATTAGAGCAGCTAGATGTAAAAACAGCCTTTTTACATGGAACACTAGATGAAGAAATTCTAATGGAGCAGCCTCAGGGTTTTGAGAAGGGTGATCAGGTATGTTCGTTAAAGAGATCTCTGTATGGGTTAAAGCAGTTTCCAAGACAATGGAATAGAAGGTTTGATCAGTTTATGAAAGCTCAGAAATACAAGAGGAGTCAGTATGATACATGTGTGTATTTCAAGTGTCTAAAAGGAGAAGAATATGTCTATCTACTTCTTTATGTAGATGACATGTTACTGGTAGCAAAGGATATGGTTGAGATTTCAAGATTGAAAGAGGTTTTAAGCAAGGAATTTGAGATGAAAGATCTCGGAAATGCAAAAAACATTTTGGGTATGGATATCACAAGAGACAGGTCTAAAGGTATTCTAACTCTATCTCAACAAAGCTATCTTGAAAAAGTGTTATCTAACTTTCACATGAGTGAAGCTAAGCCAGTTCATACTCTTATGGGAACACACTTCAAACTGTCTAGTACTAAACCTGAGGCTAGAGAAGAAGCTGAGATGGAAATGAGGGACATACCTTATGCAAGTGCAGTTGGCAGTCTCATGTACTCCATGGTTGGGACAAGGCCGGATATTGCATATGTTGTGGGACTAGTCAGTCGGTTCATGAGTTCACCTTGCAAAGATCATTGGACAGCAGTTAAATGGGTGTTAAGGTACATCAAAAACACAGTAGATTACAAACTGACATTCACTAAATCAGATGATTTCAAGATCAGAGGGTACTGTGATAGTGACTATGCATCAGATCTTGATAGAAGAAGATCAATTACCGGGTATGTGTTTCAGGTAGGTGAAAACACAGTAAGTTGGAGATCAGGTCTTCAACAGGTAGTAGCTCTATCAACTACTGAAGCTGAATATATGGCACTGGCAAAAGCAGCCAAGGAAGCTTTGTGGCTGATGAGAATGGTTAGTGAATTGGGTTTTCCGCAAGAACAAGTTGAAATCTTCTGTGATTCCCAGAGCGCGATTTGCCTAGCAAAGAACAACGTTTATCATGAACGAACGAAGCACATACATGTGCGATATAACTTCATTCGCGATGAAGTGGAAGAAGGAACCCTGAAAGTTTCAAAAATTCACACTAAGATCAATCCTGCAGATCTATTGACAAAATCGATACCAATGAAGAAATTTGAAGAAGGACTAGGAAATTTGAAAGTGCTTCGGCACTGTACTTAGCTCAATTTCAGGGCTAGGGTTCCGAGGGTTGAATCGGAACAAGAGCTTCAGGCGGTAAAGTCGAAGCGGCTGAATGCTTTGACGGTCATAGTCAAAGTGATGGTTTTGGTTCTGGCGGATAAGTCAAACCAAGTTTTCTCCGGAGGAAGTAATCGGAGATGAAGAATCGAGGAAGACATCTCTCGGTGTTATTGTCTTAAGTCAATCGAGGTGGAGATTGTCAAAATGCGATTTGACTAAGACAATGTGGGTTTGGTGATCTGTTAGAGATTTGGGCCGGTACCTGATAATGGCCCAAACTGAAGTCTGCTGTATTGATCGAAGCCCAAAGACAATCACTAAGTAATGCTCTGCGTTTTGATCAGGAGACACATCTCCAGTATGTGTCAGTGTACAACTCCTTATGTGCCGTTGTGAAGCTGCAAAAAGGGGAAGAAAATATGACAGAGTGCATTTAAGATGGAACAGACTGAAGGTTTAAAATTCAAGCAACATTGGCATTTCACAGGTGTAGCAGAACATTGAGAGAGGGTGAGTGAAACACTTAGTGGGTGAGTGACTTTCCTTTGTATCTTGAGAGTTTCTTCTACTTGNTTCAAGCAACATTGGCATTTCACAGGTGTAGCAGAACATTGAGAGAGGGTGAGTGAAACACTTAGTGGGTGAGTGACTTTCCTTTGTATCTTGAGAGTTTCTTCTACTTGATGAGAGACGTGAGCTTAAGGATATCTTGTAACAGCTGTTTGAAACATTCTTGAGGACTGGTTGAGTCCAAGCCGAGATGTACTAGGATCACAATGATCCTAGGAACTCGTTAAATCTCTGTCCCATTTAGTTATAGCACAAACAAGTAACCTACAATCAAACAAACAACAACACAAAAAGTTAAACTATACTTACAATATGTTATCTTTGCGAGTTTATATTAATTATATATATTGTACAATCATAATTAGCTTATCGTTGTTTTATCTTCTCCCTCAGTTATCTCCTTTGGATCGATGCAGAGATCTAATGTTAAATGTTTATTACTGTTTTCAGTCACCATAACTTAATATTATCTAACCCTTGCCTTTTTCACCAACTTATACGCAACCATCTTCCAAATTAGTTATCGAATGCGACGAGACAACAAATTATTAATAATTGAATAGTGGTTGCCAATAAAAAGGAAGGCCTACCAAACAATTTCTAACTAGCCTATGATTATCCCCACTTTGAAAAAAAATATGAAACATTATCTTATATAGATATTTTCTGTAATACCATCAAACTTACATTAATTTTTTTTATATAAATATTATTTTTTATTAAAATTATATTTTATTAAAAATTACATTTTTAAAAAAATATATTTTTATTTAATGTTAAGATTTCATATTTATTATTTAAGGGTTAGAGTTTGATATTTATAATTAGAATTTAGTATTTTGTGTTGAAATTTAATATTTACTAGTTATAATTTAAATTTTTTGATTTAAAAATTATAATTTAGTATGTAAGTAGCACAATAACATT
This sequence comes from Leavenworthia alabamica, assembly GCA_000411055.1. Taxonomy (NCBI): domain Eukaryota; kingdom Viridiplantae; phylum Streptophyta; class Magnoliopsida; order Brassicales; family Brassicaceae; genus Leavenworthia; species Leavenworthia alabamica. The sequence continues at coordinate 147,923 of KE156270.1, forward strand.
ATAATTCTTTTTACAACATTTGATAGCACAATAAACGATATTTTGCAAGCACCCTGCAATTCATTAAAAAAGTTTTGCAACTTCTGAAAGTAGAATACCAAACCAAGTGTAAAAATAGTATTTAAACTTAGAATTCATATATTGTTAAGATTCCTATAATTTTACTAAAATAAAATATAATTTATAATTAAATGATAATGTTATTCTAAATTAATTTTAATAGTATTATAGAATATAAACTAAATTTAGTAGCGTTTAAAAAATGGTACTCTTTTATGTAAACGTTTTAATAAAAAATTGAATAAGAGAATTGCAAGTTTTTTAATTCATAAAAGTTAGAAACAACTAGTCAACTAGACAGACTTGGATAATATATGATATAGAGGCAATCATGGAGTCTCTTCAACTTGAGCCATATCCATTTACTAAATGATGACTTCCATTTTCCTTCTCTCATAATGCGTTTTAATTTCTCCAACTTATATTGGTCACAACGTTATCATTCATTATCGAGATTTATTTGCAGCATTTAAGAACCTGGAAACTTCTAAGTTACTTGCTCAACAATCTACACTCGAAACTGTTACATTTTTAATCAGACAAGAAAACATTGGAGGTATCTCAAGACATCGTCAAGAAACAGAGATTTCCAGTTCCCTAATTCTGCCATTGCGAATACTACTTTATCAAGAACGTCGCCATTAAAACTTGGCTTTATGTCACCCACAACGTTGCTGCCGCTGAGATACCTATTAGGCGGCGCCGGAAGTTCATCAGTGAACCATCCAATCTTAGTTTCTAGTGACTTTATAACAGTATCTGTGATTGTGAACATTCTCTCATAATCTCTGAATACGACTTTCCACATCATCCTCACTTCTTTCATATCGGTGGTGAATCTTGAGTCGCTGACCTCAGCTTCTATTTGAAACCGCTCGTTCGAGCCAAACTCAAGATCCTTCCCATGCTTTATAGCTGTGGCTTTAGTTAAGCCTGCTGACACGTGGACGATGAAAACGAGATCGGAGAGTGAGATCTTGGGCTCTGCAGGTTTTTTATTGCGGCGGCGTTTTGCGTCAGATGCAGCGGCAGAGACGAAGCGCTTGTATGATAACTTATTATCTATAGTATCTGCAGTGGTGGCAGCGAAGTTAGACGATTCATAGTGTGAGTTTAGCATAAACTTCCATAAATACTCCGAGGAGAAACAATGCGACCATGTAGAGGAGATGCAAGAGGCTACGGCGAGTGTTTCCGGATCCGTGTAAGGGCCAACAAGGCTGAGAACCTCCCAAGACGGTTGAGGTGGCTCGGTATGTTCGTGCTTGTCGTCTGCGTCGTGCGTAGCCATGTGAATACCACTTCAGTCAGTGAGATCTCGTCTTTGCGTTTGCGTTTCCGAGGGTTTTGTTTACTGGCGGTGCGAATCGATACATATGACACGTGTCCTCTGTTTCACGGCAGCTAGAGATGACGCATACGACACGTTTGTGTAATGTGTAATGAGTTGTGTTATGCTTATGACTCGTGTTTGACTCCGAATAATCATCCAAAATTTTAGGTCGTAGATTATGATCTAACAAAATTATTCTGTTTAAAATTTTATGATCTAGCAGACATTAAATAAATTAATTAATGTTTACATAATTAGAATAAAGTAAATTATTTTAGATTTCTCTTTTTCATGTGAAAAATATGAAACCGATGTTTTTGGATAAAGCATGTAACATTTGAAATAGGTATGAGATGACAAGTTCCTCCGCAAACATCATGTATAAAAGGGTCCAATCCAACAAATGCTTTAAACTTCACATGATCCACATAATCAGATCCATAAATATATGTTATATAAAACAATAAAATATCACCAACACATACAAAGCTTTAAAATGTGAAAGAATTAAAAGTAAAAAAAATCCAAAAAAAATCTACCTTCCACAAGTTACATAATAATAGAGTGGGCCTATTTTTTTGAGTGGAGATAATAAACAAGAAAAGAAACCATATTAAAATTGTCTCCATCTTTGTTATTTTATATCTTCTTACATAAAATATATATAATATAATAAATTAATTTATAGTTTAAAACACCATATTTACAATATTTCACAATTGATATATATTGGTCAAAGTTTATGATTATTGTTTACCATTTTGACGACCAAATTTGGATATGGTCAAAATTTATGAAAATGATTTAAAAAGAATATTCATAAACTTTGACCAATATATATAAATCTTTGAAAATGATAAAAAAAACTATAAATCTATGAATATTCTATTTAAACTGGTCAACGATATTCATAAACGTTATGTATAGTATTCCTAATGTTTGACCAGTATAAATCGAATAAACGTGTTTATAAGGAATACACTAGAGGGTGAAGCTTCGGCATGTCATGGTTACGGTTATTGCGGTTACGCTTAGTTAACCACCGCTTATGTTTATAATTTTTTTAACTTTAACCTTAACCATTTAATATACGGTTAATACAATTACGTTTAAAACCGGTTACGGTTAAAAACGATTACGGTTAAAAAAGATTATGGTTATATATACAATTAAATTTTAGTTTATTTATTTACTAATAATTTTAAAATAATATCATGAATATTTTTTCCAAAATATATTTAAAGTTTATTGCAAAAATTAAATAGTGATATTTCAACTAATATTATCAGATAATACATTTTATTTTATTTTTAAAACGGTTACGGTTATAGTATTACGGTTACACCATACGGTTAACTAACGGTTTTTATATGGTTACAGTTAATCACGATTATGATTAATAATTTACGGTTAACTATAACTATTATGCTTTTACGGTTAACGGTTACAGTTGCTAACCTTTTTATACAGTTACGGTTTGATTATGATTAAAAAATAAACGGTTACGATACAAAATACGGTTACGGTTAGATTTTGGCCATGTCGTACATCTAAGAATGGCTTTCCATATCTTATAATACCTCAATCTAAAACTTGATAAACTACTTTTGAGTTTTTTTATTTATTGAGCTGTAAACTGATACTCACCTGACACGTGTCCTTTATTGTAGCTCTATTAATGGGCTAACTTGGGCTTCAATGTTGTGGGGTCATTGCTATTTCGGTTTCTGTAACTGTATCCTTTATAGGCCTTATATTAACGAAAAATTTCGGTCAACTAAAAAAAAACAAATGGGATTGGCAATTGTATTCAAAGATATTGGTGGATCTAACGAATAACAAATAGTTTGATGACAGTCTGACTCTGTTATCTTACAGCAAGTGTCGTCTCACTACCGCTCACTTTGGTGCTTCCGTTTCCTCCTTTATGGGTGCATGGTTCGTCTTGTGATACGGTCAACTTACGATAAGTGGCAGCTCTTATCTTATCATAAGTGAGAGGTAACGACTAACGAGAATTGTACAATAATTTTTTTAAAAAAAATATATATACGTAAGATATAATACTTTTACATATATTTTATAGAGTAATTTCTTTTAATACTATCATTTATAGTTTTTGGGACAAAATTACATTAATTTTTTTAATTAGACATAAATACCATTTTTTATTAAAATCATATTTTTAATTTAATGTTTGGGTTGAATATTTAGTGGTTGAATTTATTTTATTATTATTTGGGTTGATTATTTAGTGGTTGACTTTAGTATTTATTGTTTGGATTTTGTGTAATTTCTCAAAAATATAATAAATTTTAATTAATTGAATTATTAAATGATAATTTTGTCTTAAATTAATTTTGATGGTATTTGTGGAAATTAAAATTAATTTGGTGGTATTTTTGAGAATTGCCCTATTTTATATTTTCATATTCTTTATTTTTTTATTTTTGAATCATTTGTAATTTTTTTATCAAATGTTTTTATATATTTAAATTATTTTTATTAGAAGTTTATTTTTTATTTGTTTAGGTCTTCCGAATATTCATATCCATTATCCAGTCATGGGGAGAAGGTGGCTTTAGAGAAACTTGAAGGACATTCACATGATCACATCCGAAAGGCTTGTTCAAGAGCTCAAGTCCATTTCAGCCACACACACCTAAACCCCATACCTTAAAGTGTCTTTTAGTAAATTCGCATATTTAAGTAAAATATGTATGAATTTATGGTTTCCTCAAAGTCTCAATCGGATTTAATGACCAAATCGTCGAATCAAACCGGTTGTTAAAGAAACCAACTCTAACTGGCGGTCCCAGATTCCCGACCGTTAGCACTAAAAACATTTGTTTCTTTCTTCAAAAGCAAAAAAAAACTTGTGCACTACAATATTAAAATCCCCAAAATACCCTTATGGAACCCGAAAAGTTTTTCTATAATTCGAAATCGAATTTTGTAAACCCGAATAAAAAGAGAGAGGGAAGAAGCTCTCATCACTCATCTGTTATCTTCTTCGTCTTCTTATTTGTGTTACTTATTTTCCTTATTTATTTTTATTTTATCTTTATTTTACAACACACTCCTCTCATTTTTTTTTTCATTTCAATGGCGATGAAATCTCTATCCCCTGTTCCTAAACTTCTCTCCACAACACCAAGCTCTGTTCTGTCTTCTGATAAGAACTTTTTCTTCGTCGATTTTGTTGGATTGTACTGTAAGTCTAAGAAAACCAGACGCAGAGTTCGTGGAGCTTCTTCCTCCTTTAACTCACGCTCTTCTCTCTCTCGCATATCCTCTGTTCGTGCCGTTATCGACCTTGATCGTTTTAATGGTGTCTCTGACAAAGATCTCTCTTCTCCTTCACTTTTAAAACCACAGGTCTGTTTCTTCACGTTCCAATAAAATAGTCTTTCCAATAAAATAGTCTTTAAATGGATTTGGTTTGTGATTGATCTTACGCAGGTTGCAAATTTGGAGGATATATTGTCAGAGAGAGGAGCTTGTGGAGTTGGTTTTATAGCAAACTTAGATAACATACCTTCACATGGAGTTGTCAAAGATGCTCTTATTGCTCTCGGTTGTATGGAACATCGTGGTGGTTGTGGATCAGACAATGATTCTGGTGATGGCTCTGGTCTTATGTCTTCCATTCCTTGGGATTTCTTTAACTTATGGGCCAAGGAACAAGGTCTTTCTCCTTTTGATAAGTTACATACTGGTGTTGGAATGATCTTTCTTCCACAAGAGGAGACCTTTATGCATGAAGCCAAACAAGGTTACCTCCCTTACCCTTACAATCATATCAGTTGATGGAAGCAAAAATGTTTTCTAAATAAAGTATTTTGTTTTGTAGTTATTGAAAACATATTTGAGAAAGAAGGATTACAGATTCTTGGGTGGAGGCAAGTTCCTGTGAATGCTCCCATAGTTGGTAAAAATGCTAAAGAGACAATGCCTAACATACAACAAGTGTTTGTGAAAATCGCAAAGGAAGATAGTACTGATGATATTGAAAGGGAACTTTACATATGTCGCAAATTAATCGAAAAGTCTGTTGCTACTGAGAGTTGGGGAAATGAGCTATACTTTTGTTCATTGTCCAATCAAACCATAGTGTACAAAGGCATGCTTAGATCTGAAGTTCTTGGATTGTTTTATCTAGACCTTCAGAATGAGCTTTATGAGTCTCCTTTTGCTATATATCATCGAAGGTATAGCACAAACACTAGTCCCAGATGGCCTCTTGCTCAACCAATGAGGTTTCTTGGACATAATGGGGAGATCAATACCATACAGGTTCTTCTACTATTTTCAAGACATTGTCATTGTAGAGTAAGAATATAAAGTCTTGAAGGTTCTTGTGTCTGAATTTGTGTAGGGGAACTTAAACTGGATGCAGTCTAGAGAAGCTTCTCTGAAGTCTTCTGTTTGGAATGGACGTGAAAATGAAATACGTCCATTTGGTAATCCTAGGGGTTCAGACTCTGCTAACCTTGATAGTGCTGCAGAAGTAAGTATGACTTGTCTTCTTATATGTTCTAATGTCTCAGAATCAGAAATCAGATGTTTTATATTATGCAGATATTAATAAGAAGTGGCAGAACTCCAGAGGAAGCTCTTATGATTCTTGTCCCTGAGGCCTACAAAAATCATCCAACCTTATCTATCAAATATCCTGAGGTAATGTTCCATTTAACATAGAATCTATCTATGTTTCTTCACAAATCCTTTGGAAAAATACTCACTGTTTATCTTTCTTTCAGGTTGTAGATTTCTATGACTACTATAAAGGACAAATGGAGGCTTGGGATGGTCCTGCCTTACTTTTGTTCAGGTAAAATCTTTTGAGGACAGGACTGCCTGTATTTACTAATCAGTTGTGTCTGAGCGATGGCTTCTTCTATTCCCAGTCGATTTCTCCATTCTTTTATTTTATTTTGGACATCTCCTCAGGTTTATCTGACACTTGCTACTTGAATTCGTAAACCTAGTGATGGAAAAACAGTTGGTGCTTGTCTTGACCGCAATGGCCTTCGTCCTGCTCGATATTGGCGGACAAGTGACAATGTCGTCTATGTAGCATCTGAGGTATTTCACATTTCTATTCATCTATAGAATCAAATGTCTCCTTAGACTCATTCATTAGGTAACAGAAGCTGTGAAGCCTATCCATCTGAGTAGCAACTTGTAGGTTAGACTCGACTCTTAGCTGATGAAGGGAGTATTACTCTCTATCTGATGGCTAAGATATTAACTTATTTACGCACTGAAAATACTCACTTGGCTTTGGTTTAGGTCGGAGTTGTACCAGTTGATGAGGCCAAAGTCACTATGAAAGGCCGTCTAGGACCTGGAATGATGATTGCTGTTGATCTAGTGAATGGCCAGGTTACTCTTTTTGAACAGTTTCTGTATTGATGATAGATATAACTCTTTAACTGAGTCCTCATAGCTCATCACACTTACAGGTATATGAGAATACAGAGGTCAAGAAACGAATATCTTCATTCAATCCATATGGAAAATGGATTAAAGAAAACCTCCGGTTCGTGAAGCCTGTCAATTTCAAATCCTCAACTGTCATGGAAAATGAAGAAATCTTAAGAAGCCAACAGTAAAACATTCTTCAACTTTATCATTCTTCAACAGTAACAGATTCAGATGGTTATACTTACAAATCACATATGATCAGGGCATTTGGTTATTCAAGTGAGGATGTGCAAATGGTTATTGAGTCAATGGCTTCCCAAGGCAAAGAACCAACCTTCTGTATGGGAGATGATATCCCACTGGCTGGATTGTCTCAAAGGCCACACATGCTTTACGATTATTTCAAGCAAAGATTTGCTCAGGTACATTCTCTCACTCTTCACATGTTGATGATCCTCAACTAAAGGTGCGTGTGTTCTTGTTTCACTTTCAGGTTACAAACCCTGCCATTGATCCCCTTAGGGAAGGCTTAGTTATGTCTCTTGAAGTAAATCTTGGAAAACGTGGAAATATATTGGAGCTTGGGCCTGAGAATGCCTCACAGGTTATTCTATCTAACCCTGTGTTAAATGAAGGAGGGATTGAGGAGTTAATGAAGGATCCATACTTGAAACCTAAGGTTCTGTCCACATTTTTCGATATAAGAAAAGGAGTTGAAGGTTCATTGCAAAAGGCTCTTTATTATCTTTGTGAAGCAGCTGATGATGCTGTCAGAAGTGGTTCTCAGCTTCTCATTCTCTCTGACCGATCCGATAGCTTGGTAAAATCTCATATAGTTTCTTCAGAACAATTTGACCATTTTCTCTAATAATTTACTCTCTGTTGGTAATTTCAGGAACCAACACGGCCTGCAATTCCAATAATGCTAGCTGTTGGAGCTGTTCATCAACATCTTATTCAGAACGGCTTACGAATGTCAGCTTCCATTGTTGCTGATACAGCTCAATGCTTCAGTACACATCATTTTGCTTGTTTGATTGGATATGGTGCAAGGTTGGTTTCTTTGTTTTTGTTCTCAAGTAAACAACTTCTTGGTTTATAGATTATGTTCACCATCATATTCATTTCATTACAGTGCTATATGCCCATACTTGGCACTGGAGACATGTAGACAATGGAGGTTAAGTAACAAAACTGTGGCCTTTATGCGGAACGGAAAAATTCCCACTGTAACCATTGAACAAGCACAGAAGAATTATAATAAGGTAAACTGATCTTGTATATTATAAAGTTGTTTAAAGGATTATGATTTACACATGGGTTTATCTTGCAGGCGGTTAATGCAGGGCTTCTTAAAATTCTTTCTAAGATGGGAATCTCATTGCTTTCAAGGTTAGCCATTTCTCTTCTCTAATCTCTTCTTCTTCTTCACAACTACTGACTTCGCATTTTTTTTCGTTGTTTAGTTATTGTGGTGCTCAGATATTTGAGATATATGGTTTGGGACAAGAGGTTGTTGATCTTGCATTCACTGGAAGTGTGTCAAAAATAAGTGGACTCACCTTTGACGAGGTGAAGAAGACTAACATTATTACATTGATTCGTTTTTATTACTAATGATCAGTTTTGATATTGCTTCTAAGCACATGTCTTCTTTTTTTCAGTTGGCAAGGGAGACATTGTCTTTCTGGGTGAAGGCCTTCTCTGAAGATACAACTAAACGATTAGAGAATTTTGGTTTTATTCAATTTAGGCCTGGAGGTATAAGAACACATATAATTTCATTTCTTGATCTTCATTTTTAACATTGAGCTTTGTTATTTTAGGTGAGTATCATTCAAACAATCCAGAAATGTCAAAGCTGCTTCACAAGGCTGTCCGTGAAAAGAGTGAAACTGCATATGCAGTCTATCAACAACATCTCTCTAACAGACCTGTTAATGTAAATATTTAGTTTCTGTTTGTGTTTAAATTTCTTGAGTATGTTCTCTGACTGTATCCCTAATCTTGTTAGGTCCTGCGTGATCTCCTTGAGTTCAAGAGTGATCGTGCACCGATCCCAGTGGGGAAAGTAGAACCAGCAGTTTCTATAGTTCAGAGATTTTGTACAGGAGGAATGTCACTTGGTGCTATTTCAAGAGAAACTCATGAAGCTATTGCTATTGCAATGAATAGAATTGGTGGTAAATCAAACTCTGGAGAAGGTGGAGAGGTAAATATCCATTTCTTTCTATTTCAGATCTCATATAAGTATGAAAATATAATGTTCTGTTTCTCTCTGTAGGATCCTATCCGTTGGAAACCGCTTACAGATGTGGTTGATGGATATTCACCAACATTACCACATCTCAAAGGTCTTCAAAATGGAGATATTGCAACAAGTGCTATCAAACAGGTCATATTCTTTGTGTATATCACATAACTCTACCTTTTTGGTTCTGTAGAAAAACTTCATTGAATGCATCTGTATTCTCTCAGGTTGCTTCAGGGCGTTTTGGTGTCACACCAACATTCTTGGTGAATGCAGATCAACTAGAAATAAAAGTTGCACAAGGTGCCAAGCCAGGGGAAGGTGGTCAGCTTCCTGGAAAAAAAGTTAGTGCGTATATCGCAAGGCTAAGAAGTTCTAAACCTGGTGTTCCACTTATATCTCCACCTCCTCATCATGACATTTACTCGATAGAGGACCTTGCTCAGTTGATCTTTGATCTACATCAGGTGATCAATCTTTCTAATAAAAATTTGAGTTAATGTCATATCTTCTAATTTCCAACTGAACAAAAACAAACAGATTAATCCAAATGCCAAAGTATCAGTCAAGCTGGTTGCAGAAGCTGGAATAGGAACAGTTGCTTCTGGAGTTGCAAAGGGTAATGCTGATATTATCCAGATATCAGGGCATGATGGTGGAACTGGTGCTAGTCCAATAAGTTCCATAAAACATGCTGGTGGACCATGGGAACTTGGACTTACTGAAACTCACCAAGTAAAACAATAAAAACATTTGGTACTAGTTCTTTTGTAGTATCCAAATAAAATACTTGCTTTAATCTCTTTTGCAGACTCTTATAGAAAATGGACTTAGAGAAAGAGTGATCTTAAGAGTTGATGGAGGCTTAAAGAGTGGTGTTGATGTTCTAATGGCTGCAGCTATGGGTGCTGATGAATATGGATTTGGTTCCTTAGCAATGATTGCTACTGGCTGTGTTATGGCTCGTATTTGCCACACTAATAATTGCCCAGTTGGTGTTGCAAGTCAGGTAAACTCCTAAAGGTTTTGTAATTTTCCCATTGCCTTTTACTTATTCATCTTCTTGTATAACACTTTGAATGCTCACAGAGAGAAGAACTGCGTGCACGATTCCCTGGTGTACCTGGTGATCTTGTCAATTACTTCTTATATGTAGCAGAAGAGGTTAGCTACTAGTTAATACTCATTTAAGATTGTTTCTGTCTTAATCTCATCTCAAGGATTAAATTTTCTTGGCAGGTAAGAGGTATCTTAGCACAGTTGGGATACAACAAGTTAGATGACATCATTGGACGAACAGAGTTACTGAAACCACGAGACATTTCACTTGTGAAAACTCAGCATCTTGATCTGAGTTATATTCTTTCGGTATATGATTATTATTTACTCTTGTTTCTTCTACATGAAATGAAATAAAATCCATATTTACCTCACTGGTTCTACTCTTTCAGTCTGTTGGACTACCTTCATGGAGCAGTACTGAAATTAGGAAGCAAGATGTTCATACAAATGGCCCTGTTCTCGATGACGATATTCTTGAAGATCCATTGGTAACACAAGTCTCTTCCTCATATCATTCTGCTGATTTTAGTTGTTAACAATTTTTTAATATCTCCAGGTAATAGATGCAATAGCGAACGAAAAAACAGTTGATAAAACCGTCAAGATATGCAACATAGACCGTGCTGTTTGTGGTCGCGTTGCTGGAGTTATTGCAAAGAAGTATGGAGATACTGGTTTTGCAGGACAAGTGAATCTAACGTGAGAAATCAACACTAAAGATCTGTATAAATCTTTCATTTCAGGTAAGCTTTTACTCACTTTTTTCGTATCTGCAGTTTCCTTGGGAGTGCAGGACAGTCTTTTGCGTGCTTTTTGATTCCCGGTATGAATATCCGACTCATAGGAGAGGCTAATGACTACGTTGGAAAGGTAAAATATTCCATATGCATAGAGATCATGTATAATGGTTTGTGAAATATATGTATAATGGTTTTTTTATGTTTATGAAGGGAATGGCTGGTGGTGAAGTAGTAGTCACTCCTGTGGATACAATTGGGTTTGTGCCTGAAGAAGCAACAATAGTTGGGAATACTTGCTTGTATGGTGCAACAGGAGGTCAGTTATTCGCTAGAGGCAAAACTGGAGAGAGGTTTGCAGTGAGAAACTCACTCGCTGAAGCAGTTGTTGAAGGCACTGGAGACCATTGTTGTGAGTATATGACTGGTGGCTGTGTAGTTGTGCTTGGAAAGTGAGTAAACTGCCAATATATGATTCAAAAACTGATGGATGAGAAAAATCTATATAATGGTGAAATGTTTTCTATTGAAATAGGGTTGGAAGAAACGTTGCTGCGGGTATGACTGGTGGCTTAGCTTACCTTCTTGATGAAGACAACACTCTTCTTCCAAAGGTTTTATTTCTCTGCTTTCTTTTGCCTGAGGATAGATTCTTGCTTTCGACATGTGTGTGAACAAACAAACTCTGTTTACAGGTGAACCGAGAGATAGTGAAGATTCAGAGAGTAACTGCACCTGCAGGGGAATTGCAGCTGAAGAGCTTAATTGAAGCCCATGTCGTAAGTCACTTTCTTGATTGAATAAAACTAGTTGAACAAGAGCATAAAAGTCTCCTTTGTTTTGGTGTTAAAAAGGAAAAAACTGGAAGCAGCAAAGGCGAGACGATTCTCAAGGAATGGGAGAAGTATCTACCTCTCTTCTGGCAACTGGTTCCACCGAGTGAGGAAGACACTCCTGAAGCTTCTGCTGCTTATGTAAGAACAGCCACCGGAGAAGTTACATTTCAATCGGCATAGATATCATCATCACTGAAGAGGATGCTGTTGCAGTTGAAGTGAAACACAAGGATTTGATACATCAACGGTGGACTATGGAGGAAAAATCAATAATCATTCATAGATCAATGTGTGTGAAAATATTCTTATTGTCCTCTGATCTTTAACACTACCATGGTTGCTATAAGTGTACAGTAAGTTCACTGCCATAAATTTGCATGTTCATCATTAGCGTTGGCCTCCAAGTCTTTCTCTTCTCCTATTTACTTGGATATCAATCTAGGAATTAGTGAGCTATTTATAAACCTCTTCTTCATAAATTTATTGCAAAATAAACCCCAAACTTTCTATAAATATGCAAAAATCAACTCCTTTTGTTAACTTGTTGTCCAACGGATCTCAATGTGAATAATGCCGTTTCTGGAGTTGATAAGATTGTATTTCTGGTTTATCCTTCCATTGTCAACAACATCGTCCAGATTTATGTCTACATGTCCAAGTTCCTCCTGCATACAGATCATGCAAATATATATGAGTTCAAATGAGTTATGTCGACTTGAATGTTATATCGGGTTTTTAGCAGGCTCGGGTCAAGGTTTGAGGTCTTTACCTTGGCACGAAAGTGAAAGCCGGTTCCTTTACTCATGACCTCAATGCGTATACTCTCTTTCAGTGGTGGCTCCTCTAATGTAAATTGAAATTCCTCGTTCCATTGAGGCTCTCGTGTTTTCTTCAGCATCTGATCAACATGATGCATTTAGCTTAATTAGTCTCCTCATGACCCAAATAGTTTTTATGTGTCTTCTAAGCAAAATGCAGGTTTAGAATTTACCTTTGTTCTCTTCTTTTCTCCTCTGAAGAGAACAACAGCATAAGGATTCGAGTGTTTCTTCTTGCCCTCAACATCTTTGGCTGATTGGATTGTAACCGAGAGCAGACCAGCATGGCTGAGAAAATCGTCGTCCTTCTCGTCTCTGCTTTCTTTTCTCTGGCACTCATCCTGATTTTCGCTTCTACTCTTAAGGCTTTCTTCTCTGAATGGCACATACCTGAGATCCAACTCCAGTCTTCCTCTTTGTTTCTTGTCTCTTGAATCCATAACTACATTTGAGTTCTTGATTAGATCCATATTGAACACCTTCTTCTCACCAGGGTTAATCTTTTGCAAGGGGATCATCTGCATTCCCAATCTGTCGTGCCCACCAACCTATAGAGATTGAGAGAGCAGCTTTAGTAAGATTCACACAGAACGTTCAAAAACCGGATCCTGAAATGCATATGGAGGAGTGAAATGAAATGTTAAGACCTTGTCCCAGTCAAAGACTTCTAATTGAAGGACTTGTGACTTTGGGTCCTTTACGACGAGCTTGAAGTGTTCGTTCCATTCTGGGTTTAAGTTCCTCTTCTTTATGGTGGTCTTCTTTGCTGGAAGCTTTTCTCCGGTTAAGCTAAGCTTGACATAAGGGTCGGATGTTCCCAGCAAATCCTTCTTGCGGAGATTACGAGCTCGGATAATGTTCACATGTAGTAATCCTACAGGCTTCTTCACAGACACTCTACATAAGAAGTAAACTCATACATCAGGAAAAGAAAGAAACAGAAAGATTTCCTGATTACTATTTAGATTGTTCAAAATGTTGATAAACCTTAAGACAGCACTTACGTTGAAGCATCAAGAATAGGTATCTCAAGCACTTGTGGCCAATGGTACATACTTGAAACTTGCCTTTTAATAGTTTCCTGCAAAATCATGAGATAAAGGCAAGTTCTCTTTAATGATTTAAGGAAGCATCTCACTCGACTAGATAAAACACCACAGTCCAACTCATACGGATGGAGGAAGATCATCAATGCACCTGAACATATCTGTAGAGACCTGGTATGGACATGAGATCTCCACCAAGCACTTTCAATCCAAAGTCAACATGTGGCTGCAATTAAAAATCAGTAAATCACGCTGCTCAATTTCCCACCCCAATGGTTTGTAAAAAAGGCAACTATCAGATATATTCCCAGTCTCTCTTGTAGCTTACCTTTTCCATTAATGAAACTACAACCATTCCGAAACAAGGGAAGGTCGGCACAAGAGGCTTTAGAGCTACACGCATTGTAGCAAAAAATTGAAAATCAATGAGCTGCAAAGGTATAAATGAGCAGTCAAGAGTGATAAAAGTTTTCATAGCTTTGTGTTCCATTCTTTTGCAGTTTCACTTCTTACTGACCTGAACTCTAATTCGTAAAGACAACACCTTTAGCACCAAGACAATGTTGGGATTGCCTGCCCACTTAATTGATGGTTCAAACAAAAGTTCCTTCTCATTGGTCTCATAGACCTTAACACCTGAAGAAGATACACAAATGCCTTTCACCACAAGTGACATCTTACAGAACAATAAGAAATGAAAAGAGCTAAATGGGGATAGTATTTGCCATGAACTGTTGGTGGAAGTGTCCCCAGACTCAATTTTTCGAACTCTATGGATTGTATACAGAACGACCCAATATAATCAGCAAATATAGGTTGTGTAGAACTCTGTATAATCCCGCAAATAGCCTATAACGAGAGAAGAACACTAAAGCTTAAAACAAGAGCCACATTTTAACTTATAAGCTTGGCAGAAGTAGAGAGAAGAGAACCTTATCGAGGTAAGGCCACATGTAGGAGATAAATTTGTTAAACCAATCCACCTTCAAATACAATATAATAGAGAAGAACAAAAAAATCAGTCAAGTAATGGAGCTTAGAAGCTAAAGTAAATCATATAATACTCTTTCATAGTCAGGATTCTTCATCCATAATGGTATATCTGGAAGAAGATCAAGAAGAACACTGATGCTAGTCTCAACTAAAGGCCTCGCTGGTGGATACTGCAATGTTAAAGAAATTAGATTTAATTTCAAAATCAAAACGTTAAATAAGCTCTCTCTCGGATTCAACATCTTCAAACACATACGAAAACGAATCAATCAAAAGAAGACGAGTGTATTTGATTGATATTTACCTGATAATGTTTAGGCTGAGAATAAATCATGACGAAGAATCCAATGATGAGTCCAATAGGGATTCCGATTACAAACCCGATGATCCCCAACACACTTGTCATTATACCCATTTTTTATTTCTGGAGAAAATGAAAAAATGAGTAAAAAAGAGTGTAATGGCAAAACCAAAACCAAGGTGAAGAAGGAATCGGGTCCAAAACGGTAACCAAGAGCGCCGTTCTGTTTCAACCGCCAAAATTTTCTGCTGCCAAAGTTTCCGATTTGTATTATTTTTAATTAATTAATTTTTTTTAGAAGATCAAAAAATCACGAGATGTTATTTCCGTGAAAATGACTTTATTATCCTTGTTGCATGTGTTTTGTTTGTTGGCCTAATCTTCTTTAGTTTTGTTGGAAATAAAGAAGATTACGAAATTAATTACTTAAATGGTCCCAATGAAAATTTGTTTGACTTCCATTGGAGGATGTAGATATACTAATATATTCGAATTGATTGGAAATTATTTTTAAATCTATTTGTTAATTGTTATTACAAAAAGAGTGTTGAAGTCTTATCTAAACTGTCGGATATACACAAATCTATTAAATTTATTCTGTTTCTAGAAACTGTAAAACCGAATCATTTTAAAAATAATAATGTGAAATTTCATTATCGGTATCAATTTTATCATCTAACGTAACTTAACTCTTTTACTCAACAACTTTACATAACAGGTAATTCCTTTAATCTTAATAGGTTGCCTTATTATATATCTAAATTCTATAATAAGGTAATAGTTAATACTTATCTGTAAAAAACAAAGTAATACTTTTATTATTATCATAGCAAATCCTTCATCTTAGTTGCTTTAGTTTTGAAAACAACATCGGAAATTGCTTTAGGCATCACCAATCCAACTCTAAAACACCAAAATATAGTATGGAACGTCTCTAATCCAACTGCATAAATTACGCTATTATAGAGTTTGATTTTTTTTTCTATAGTATTACACTAAATTTGATGTAATATTTTACTAACTGTATAATTTTTTTATTTTTTTATTATTTTATAAATAAAAATAAAAATTTGTTAGTTATGTTAAATTAAATATACTTGATATTATTATTTAAGAATAAAATTAAGTTTTAAAAATATATCTTATTATTATTTAAATATTTTTAAATTTAATAAAATAAATATTAATATGTAAAAATATTAAAACTAACAAAAAAATAAAATTTAATATTATACAATAAACTTCAATTACAACACTAAAATTTAATATTATATTTTATCATTTTTGATGATTAATTTTTATATATTGTAATTATTTTCTTAATTAAAATATTAATTTATAAATATAAATAAATTTTAAATTGATAATATAATATAATAATAATGAATATTTGGTTTTATGGTTGGAGATAAAAAAATTTTAGTGATAAAACTACACTATTATAGTGCAATTTTGACACTATTTTAGTGTAATAGGTTGGAGATAGCCTTAATTTTAATATTCATTTAACAAAAAATCAGAAACCCTATATAAATTGAACCAAACTCCGACTTAGCTTTCTTCGCCATCAGTAGCGTGTATAACTTATCTCCCTACAATGACATATTCTATAATGTTACTGTAATGAAAATAAATACATTTGCTTCTAATACAGAACTAAAAAAGGGTCAAATATATATATTCTTCAGTATATACTGTTGGAAAAACCAAAGGGCCGATGATTTATTTTCCACACAAAGTATGGGTCATAATATTAAACATACACAAACTTAAGGGGTAGTTTAAAACCCACACATCAGGAATGTTTAATCTTGATTTCCACACAAATTTAAAGTTCGAAATCTATTCCCACACATATACGAAAGTTCGAAATGTATATCCACATAAGTATCGGTTATTGTTGGTATGATAATAACCATATATTGAATAACCGATTAATAAATATACTAAACCGTTATTTAACCAATTTAACCCGATTAAAGTCCAATTTTAACCCGATTAACCTAAACTAAACCCACCCGACACAAAATCTCTCTAAAATCAACCCAAATACCCAAATTTCTCAAACCCTAGAAATCCCCAAATTTCTCTAACCCTACAAATCCAAAATCGCAAATCAAATTTTCTTCTAGAAATCTAGAATCCTTGAAGATGAAGTTAATCGTTTCCTAAAGTAGAGAAGAGATTATAAATTCGAATGAAGAAATTGATAATGAAGCTAACAAGTGCTATGAGTTTTAAGTTGAAGAAGACATAGCTAAGATGATTCAAACTTCTAAACTATCAAAATCGAACTACTGGCTATAAATACAAGACAAATGAGTGATAGTTTCAAAGAAAAAGAGAGAATTACAATTGATTTTCAATTTTTATAATTTAGGGTTCTTGAGCTTGGATGATTTTCAAATTTTGGGGAAAAATTCAATAAGTCGGGTCAAAATGCAGGTATTCGGGCATATAATGACATTTGGTATAGGGTAAGTTGGTTTGCCATCGGTTTTCAAACGGTTTATATCATAAACCATTTAATTTCGTGATTGTGTGGAATTAGATTTCGAACTTTTAATATGTGGGGAAATTAATACAGAACATTCTTGATGCGTGGATTTTAAACGACCCCTTAAGTTTGTGTGTATTTAATAGTATGGACTATACTTTGTGTGGAAATAAATCGTCGGCCCAAAACCAAACGATAAGTTAGTGAAAAAGAAGACTCAAAAACCAATTTGTGTGATTAAGAAAAATTAGAAATCGTCAAACAAAACCATAAATTGGAATATAAATCTATCACGAGTCCTCTTAAGATATTTGAAATACATCACAATCGTTATTAAATTTCAATAAAACGTGTTTCCCTTAAATTAACTTGTTCAAAGGTCTTCTTCATTTCACACAATGAACATGATGTGTAATTTTGTTTATCAACTATTTTTTTGTTTGATCAACGAACATGATGTGTATAAAACCGTATTACTGGTCATAGTTTAGCTCTACTATAAGAGATAAGAGAGCTCCACTAGCCCACTTGTCTTCTAGCAACGATATCTTATGATTTTATTTTATGCGATCATAATCCATATTAATAGCCTATATTTGTTAAAAGGTTATACTATATATCGTGTAATATCCCATGTTCGGGTATGGTTGGTGAATGAGAAGATGCTTAAAATATTTGATTTGACTATATATGTCACTTGCATTTATCTTTTCGGTCAACCACTCCTTCATAACTCTACAGTTAAGCGTGTTTGGGTTGGAGTAGTAATAGGATGCGTGACCTATCGGGAAGTGATTGTCGGTACTGTGTAAGTGAGTACAACGCACAGAGAAAGATCATGTGGTGATTTATATGGACAGTAAACAAGTTCTTGAGCCTCAGAAAAATAATGCACCGATCGTCGGACGAGGGTGAGGCCCAATGGGCCTAAAGA
>KE156270.1:171768-184141 GCA_000411055.1 Leavenworthia alabamica
ATCACGCTCAAAAGCTAAACCCAGTTCAACCTCAAGTTTCACACCTCGTGAACATCTTGAAATAAAGTTAGATGGAAAATTAAGGGAGAATTTGGATTCTCAAATCGGAAAAAAGGAGGAAAAGATCATCCAGTACTCAAGAAAGAAAAGGTTGAATCCCTCAGCTAGATCAAAAGAATTTGATAATAAGCTTGCCAATAGGTCACATCTGGTTATTGCAACTGATTCTGAGATGAACAATGAGATTGGAGACTCTGAAAAAGCCATTGGTAGGAATGGGTTATCCGTTTCTGAAAATCCTTGTAGCTCATCTTTCACTGTGGCACTCGGTCAAGAACATCCCGAGATCAGTGTCAAGTTTGGTTCATCTTTAGGTGGGAATATCACTAATACTTCTGCTGACCTAACATCTGTATCTAGAGAGCACCATGGACACACTATGACCAGCAATAATAATGGCTCCAACTCAAGTTATAATCATGATGGACCAAGAGAATTGTCTGGTGAACATGTCTGCAGTGATGTGTCTGTACGTGATGTTCAGGAAGCGTTTGAAATGAGTGATCACAAGTTGGAAGAACCTAGGTCTACCGTCACTAACATTGAGGATGAATATCAGTTACAAATGGTTCAACCAACCAAAAGAGAAGCTGTCTCTGGTGGTCACGCACAGGTGGAGGGAGCAGAAGCTCCGTGTACCAGAGAAAACTTGTGCTCCGGAAGTATTCTACGCACCGAGCATTTTCCTGAACCAAACATAGTTGTTGACATGATTCATGATGGTGAACCGCTGCCAAGTAGCGATTTATTAAGTGTGAGCAATGGTTATCAAGCTTCTACAAATGGATTGCATGTTCCAGATGATGAGGTTTGCATGGAGAGCGAAGTTTCAAGCTCAGAAAACACCGAGGTTATCAAGACACCCAATTCTATGGGGGAATCAGAGTCCGAGAAAAATGAAAATCCAGAGAGTAACATTGGTTTCATAAGGAGTCCTTGTGAAGGATTGAGGTCACGGGGCAAGAGGAAAACAAGTTGTGAAGCTTCATTCAAGATTGGTGAAACGAGTGATAAAGAGAAGACACACATTGCAAAAAGGCTGAAGAAAACTCCAAAGGCTCGCTCAGGGAGTCATCACCACATGACAACTCACCATAACCGTTGTAACCTAGAGGGATGCAAGATGACTTTCGACAGTAAAGCGAAATTACAAACTCACAAGAGAAACCGTTGCACTCACGAAGGGTGTGTGAAGAAATTCAAGGCTCACAAGTATCTGGTGCTTCATCAACGTGTTCATAATGATGAAAGACCTTTCGAGTGCTCTTGGGAAGGATGTTCCATGACTTTCAAATGGCAGTGGGCTAGGACCGAGCATTTGCGTCTACACACTGGAGAACGACCATACAAATGCAAGGTCGATGGATGTGGATTGTCGTTCAGGTTTGTGTCGGACTATAGTCGCCATAGAAGGAAAACAGGGCATTATGTCACATAGACTATGGAATGAGAGAGATAGTGTGGATTTGTCATTGTGAAATCTAATATCTGGTTGGGTTTTAGTTCTTGTTGTGTCTCTTTTGTAGATGTGACTTATTTCCACTTTTGAGAAGGTTTTTTACTCTTGTTTGTTTAACTAGTAATCATTAGCTTCAAATTGTTAATATTCATGATTCACCAATTTATAAATGGGAAAACAGCCATTTAAAACATGAACTTTACAAAACTGGAAGAATAATACATGAACTTTCAATATGTCATATTAAACCTCAACTTCGTTTTGACTATCAAATAAAACATGAATTTTACGTTGACTTTGTTAAATTATACATACCNAGTTCATGTTTTATTTGTTAGTCAAAGTAATTTTGAGGTTTAATATATCAGTTTAAAACATAATTATAAATTAAACCTAAAATATATTTATTTGTAATTGTTAATAGTTTATTAAGTATTAAACATATGTGACATTTGAATTTGACCAACACTTATAAACTTGAAATTTACGTCAAGATATATGTTAAATTGTAGATTGTGACATTTGCCCCATTTGTTTTTTCTTTAGGACAGTTTGATTGTTGAGAGGAATCAAAATGTATGTAATCTTTGTACATTACATTTTCTTACAGGAAAAATGTCATAAAAAACTTATAGTAGCTACTGGAATTAACATCTAAACATTGTTACTATGTTGCATCTAAACATAGTAAAAACTTAGATATTTTCAAATATATAAACATTTGAAAAACAAACGGTGAAGAATATCCGGAGAAGAATGGCACTAACACTGACACCAACAACTTCCGTTCATCTTCTCAATTCCACCTTTGTCGCGCCTCCTCGGATCTCCTTCGCTCATTTTAGTCTTCGATCGCAGTGCCGGAGACGGTCTATATCATCAATTTCTAACTTCCGTCTCAGACTTCCTTCCAGAACTTACTGCATCGAGTCTCTTCGCTGTCTCTGCTCTTCGTCTTCTGCTGCATCTCCTATGTCTCTCGACGTCTCCAATCAGAATTCTCAGGTTTCCTCCTCTTGATTTCATACTAGAATTTTTTTTTTGTCTTTTGAGGAGAATGTTTACCGATTTGATTTTTTTTGCTTACGTTTTCATCGGAACTGCGATCAGTTTCTTGATTGTTTGATATATTCAAGAGCGTATTGGGTTACCCAAGGCGTAATAGCTTGGAATGTGGATGTTGGTGAAGGATCTTGTTACTTGTATACGAGCAAAAGTGCTGGTTTATCATTTAGTGAAGATGGAATCGATGGTGCTTTATCTTATATCTTCAAATTTTTACCATTATCTGTGATTGTTTTTATTTTTATCAAGTTTATTGGTTCTCAGGTTATGATTTAAGACTCGAGCTTGAAGCTGAATCCGGTTCACTTCCTGCACATGTAAGTTGTGCACTCTCTCTGCTGTGTTTGCTTCATAAGAGTATAGCATAGGTTAGTAGTTAAATAAAATTATCAAATTGTAAGGCTTGATTTTCAGGTGATTGAGAAGTTTCCACATATTAAGAATTACAAACCGTTCAAAGTTCCTGCGGAGTTGGATATTATGGATCTTGTCAAAAGCCAGTTAGCTGTTGTGTGCTTTGATTGTAAGAGTTTTTTTTTTATAGATCATCTCATTTGATTTATTCATTTTGTATGTTGGTATCTTTTCTTATTTAGATAGCTCATTGCCAACAATAAGAAATTACGGAGACTGAATTGTTTATTGGTTGTTTATATTTCTGCAGCAGAGGGACGGTTGATTCAGGGAACTGGGTTACAATTGCCTGGCGTCCTGGATGAATTGTTCTCATATGATGGTCCCCTAGGTGCACATTTTACACCAGAAGGTGTCTCTCTTCACATCTGGGCTCCCACTGCTCAAGTATGATGCTCATGTTATAAGTTTTTTGATGTTCCCTTTTCAACATGCCTTAAACATAGTTAACTCTTCTTGTGTGCTCATTTTTGCATTTCAATAGGCGGTTTCTGTTTGTATCTATAAAAACCCACTTGACACGAGTCCAGTGGATATATACCCACTCAAAGAGGCTCACGGTGTATGGAGTATTGAAGGAGCTTGTAGTTGGGAAGGATGCTATTATGTGTATAAAGTATCAGTCTACCATCCAAGCACCATGAAAGTGGAAACTTGCTATGCTAATGATCCTTATGCACGAGGGTATAGTATTTTCCATTGGCTGGAATGCATATCCCTTGTATAATTTTTTGTCCAAATGAGTCATGTGTTATCTGTATTTTCTCAAGCAGACTTTCAGCAGATGGGAGTAAAACTTTGCTGGTTAATCTTGATTCTGATGATCTAAAACCTGAAGGATGGGACATATTAGCCGATAAGAAGCCATGCCTAAGATCCTACTCAGATATAAGTATCTATGAGCTGCATGTGAGGGATTTCAGGTAATTAGACTATGTTTCCACTTTCAGATTCATGGTTTACGTCTGACTAGGCGAAAATAGCGCTTGTCCTAACCTTTTTAACCCTCTATCAGACTATTTACTTTTTCGTATGGGGCAAAACTAAGCTAGTAATTCTCGTTACTATACTTACTCTTTCTGACCAATTATCTTCTTTCCTCGTATTTCCTCTTTCCCCGCAAATTAAAAACAATAATCTTCTTGACTAGACAAACAAAAAGGATATTTTTCTGCCATATCTTTGTTTGGACTAATCATTGAATTGGATTATTGAAATCATAGAATCACATTACTCGTTCGTGCAGATTACCCTTTTCTTCTCATTTGTCTAATTTTTACCTGCTATTTCAGTGCCAATGATGAGACAGTTGAGCCTGAAAATCGTGGTGGATATCTGGCTTTCACTTCAAAGGTGCACATATGTTGCTCCATGTGCATAACTTAACCTTATTAGCATTAATTCACATTTTCAGTGGCCACCTCATATCCTAGCTACATTTGTAACATTTCTCACACATTCCCTGCCCTGCAAAGATTCTCTGATTCATGTGTCATGTGTCATATCTTATTTGATCTACTGGCAGGATTCTGCAGGTGTGAAACATCTTCAGAAATTAGTTGATGCAGGTCTTACCCATCTACATCTTCTTCCAACATTTCAGTTTGGTGATGTTAATGATGTGAAGGAGACCTGGAAGTCTGTAGGTAGGATATATTTGATTTCTCAACACAGACTGAAAGATTATGTATCATTCATGTTTGGGATGCATTTTTTTCTTTAAATCTGTGGCCTTTATATTGAACTCAAATATGAGCTTAAAAGCCGGAAGGACCTTACGTCTTCAGAACAATAGAGACATAAGCAAGAGTAACAAAATTGTGTGTCCTGTTTCTGTTATCTGGTACTTCATACCTAGATTTTATTGTAACTTATGACCTTATTTTTTGTAGACACCAGTCTGCTGGAAGGATTACCACCTGATTCAACTGAGGCACAAGCTCGTATTACCGAAATCCAGAATGAAGATGGCTATAACTGGGGGTAGTTTTTTTACACAAGTTACTTTATTCATTATGAAGCAATTACCTTCATGAAAAATTTCCTGTTTTGTGAAGGTATAATCCTGTGCTCTGGGGTGTCCCAAAAGGAAGCTATGCTAGTGATCCCACTGGTCCATGCCGTATTATTGAATTTAGAAAAATGGTTCAGGTTTGCATTTTCCCATGTTTGGATATTGAAAAACGGACAACAAGTGTACTCTGTTCCTGGTGATTTACAACACCAATAAGCTAGTGAAAGCTAAAATTTATAGTGTTACATACAAGGTGTTGATGATGATATGATAAACCCCATGCTATTTTTGAGTTTGTTTTTTATGTAATTTCTTTTGGCAGGCTATTAATCGTACTGGTCTTAATGTGGTCTTAGACGTTGTTTACAACCACTTGCATGCGAATGGGCCACATGACAAAGAGTCTGTTCTTGATAAGGTGTGTGTCTACCTAAGATTTAATTACTTTCAGCTTGATAACTAACTATCTAGTCTGACTAAATCTACCTTCCATGACAAAATGTATTTGTGTAGATAGTTCCTGGTTACTATTTGAGAATGAACAATGATGGTTCTATTGAAAACAGTACATGCGTAAACAACACAGCTAGTGAGCATTATATGGTTGATCGTCTGATACGGGATGATCTATTAAATTGGATTGTTAACTATAAGGTACATGCTTGTCATCTATTACTTCTTCCCCTTCCCGCAGAAAGTAAACATTATCTTTCTCATGTATATATTAACCTTTGATCTATGGACCATGACAAGGTTTTGTGTATTCTACATTATGATTCAAAACTTTTTTGTCCTTGTATATTCCGTCTGGCTGATTCTGTTAGGTTGATGGTTTCCGTTTTGATCTTATGGGTCATATAATGAAAGCTACAATGGTAAGCATCTTTGTTACTCCACATATTTTATTTGTATGATTGATATTTATCTTTGGTGTCTTATTAGTTTTTGTTGTAATATACACTAGTTTTAATATGAGTTGTCATATCTATGTTCCTTAGGTAAGAGCAAAATCTGCCATTGGTAGCTTGAGAAAGGAAACAGATGGAGTTGATGGTTCAAGAATTTATTTGTAAGTCTTTGCTCATTTTCGGACTTACGTGCAAGTTTTTCCAACAGTAGTTCCATCTTTCCTTTTTTTTCTTCGTGAAATAATCATGGTCGTATAATTTCTTTTGCTATCCCTTCATTACCAGATATGGCGAAGGATGGAACTTTGGTGAAGTTGCTAATAATGGACGTGGAATAAATGCTTCACAGTTTAACTTAGTCGGGACTGGGATTGGAAGGTTTGTAAGTTCATTGTTTCAATATATTTGGAAAAAGAGCTTTTCGTCCCTCTTTCTCTTTTAATAAATGCATTGAACATCTTGTTACTTTCTTCAACCATTGTTCAACACTTCCCTGATTCCTTTTGTTTTATCCGGACTTTTAAAATCTTTTCAGTTTTAACGACCGTATACGAGATGCAACTCTGGGTGGATCTCCATTTGGTCATCCTCTTCAACAAGGATTCATTACAGGTTTATTGTTACAGGTATTTTGGCTAAAGTTTTGTACTGTTACCCATCAAGATATTGAATCGCTGAGCTTTAACCAAGGTTTAAAATAAAGAATATAGTACTAGACCACACCATCGTTTACACATATTTTCAAGAATTTACCAACAATACATATTTGTAGCTTTGGTTGGAATAGACAACACATCACACGCTGTATTGCCCGTCTGAGAGTTCAAAATAATTCTATCTGATAAATGAAATTTTAAGGCCACCAATCATCTTGTATCCCTGTGTAAACTATTATTTCGAGTAAAGATATGCTTAGAAACATTTAACTTTTCTTCTCTCCACTTATTTAACTTCCTTTTCTACACAGCCTAATGGTCATGACCATGGTTCAGAAGCTACCCAGGAACTGATGCTTTCCACTGCGAAAGATCATATTCAGGTAACTGAATGCTGTTAGATATCATATGCAATATGGTAATCATATTTTCTGTGATCAAGACTTGAGTGTTGCCTGAACCCATCGTATGGACTAGATCGGTATGGCTGCAAATTTGAAAGACTATTTGCTAAGCAACCACGAAGGAAAAGAGGTACGTAAGTAAATGCACTTCATTATTTAACCATTCGCAAAGGGTTTTGTACTCACCTTTTATGATGTATGGCTCTCATTTTGTAGGTGAAGGGATCAGAGGTTTTAATGCATGATGCTACACCTGTTGCATATGCTTCACAGCCTACAGAAACTGTACATATCTTTGTTTCTACTGTTTTCATCATTTAAGTGAATCAAGCACCAATAAATATGTGACGCTAATACCAGCATTTTCCTGTTATTGCAGATTAACTACGTTTCAGCTCATGACAATGAAACCCTCTTTGACATTATCAGTTTGAAGGTAACAAGATAATATGTTCTCTGAGCTTTAGTGGAGACATCCAATTTTAAATTCTCAGATAGTGATCTATGGTCCACTGTTTTTTTTTTTGCAGACTCCAATGGAATTATCTGTTGATGAAAGGTGTCGAATAAATCATTTGGCCTCAAGTATGATTGCCCTTTCACAGGTTCTCCACTTTCTCCCAACCTAACTCATATATAGAACAGTTTTAGACTAAGAGACTGCAGACTGGCACTAGTAGTAGTAGGGAATTGCCATTGAATTTATTACACCTAATAGATTTCTTATTTGGCTCTTTGTCTTTAAAATAAAATTTAATAAGTTGTAATGAAGGGTATTCCATTCTTTCATGCTGGGGACGAGATTCTACGCTCGAAATCACTTGATCGTGATTCTTACAACTCCGGTGACTGGTTCAATAGGTTTGTGTTTTTTTCTCTTGTAATGAAAACATTTCTTCTGATTATATATTGCACCTGTTGATTGACATGAATGGCGACAAGTTCAGACTAGACTTCAGCTACAGTTCCAACAATTGGGGTGTTGGGCTTCCTCCAAAAGGGAAAAATGAACACAGTTGGCCACTGTAAGTACCAACAGAATCTCTTACAGTAAAATCTGATTACTTATAGAACCATACATCCATTACATGTTCTGAAACCAGTCAGCTCCTGCTGAAAATTTATTAGGATCAAACCGAGGTTACAGGATCCATCCTTCAAGCCTCAAAGTAGTCACATAGTTGCCACTCTCCAAAATTTCTTAGATTTGTTACGCATCAGATACTCTTCACCACTCTTTCGTTTGGATACAGCAAAGGCTATCCAGGTCAGGGTGACCACTGTTTTATGATTCTCTTCACTTGGTTTTCTGCCCTTATGATATTATCCATCTAGTATATTTCTTTTGCAATGTCATAAAAATAGTACCAGAAACTCATGCAGGTTCTAAAGCTAAATTATCTATGCTTGTGTTGATCTCATTCATAATCACCACAAAGTCACAAATGAAGTAAGAGGTATAAAAGAAGTTATGAACTGATATGACCTCTCTGTTTTTATATTTCAGGAGCGAGTGAGATTTCATAACACAGGCCCATCATCAATCCCCGGGGCCATTGTCATGAGTATTGAAGATGGTCAGAAAGGCAACGCGAGTGTATCTCAGATAGATCCAATGTAAGTAAACAAAACAACAAATCTTTCAAAGCTTCATATATAAAAAGTTTGGTAACGGTACTGTAACTCCTACAGATACTCATTCATTGTGGTAATCTTCAATGCACGCCCATCTGAGTTCTCATTTCTCAGTCCTGTTCTTAAAGACAGGAATCTTGAATTACACCCAGTTCAGGTAAATCACGGATTCCAATCAATATATAACATTATCATAATAAGCTTTCACGTTTCAGTTTATTGTGCATTAGCAAATGTGTAACTTGTCTAAGTGATCTGAGTGACTCACAGGTAATGTCAGGCGATGAAATAGTCAAAAAATCAGTATATGACGCATTCTCCGGCGGCTTTACTGTACCGGCAAGAACAACAACGGTGTTTGTTGAATCACGGAATGGTTGAAACTTATCTCCTTGAAAAAGCAAAACAGGTAAAGCATATGCTCTGTTCCATAATATTCTCTCAATAATATGAGTTGTGCTTGATACAATGCCCCTTCAGAGTATCACTTTTGTACATGTTGGTTCTGTTCCAATAAGTGCTGCTAGTTGTGTTGTCGTGTTAAACAAGACATAACGACAATGGAAAATGTATCATCACTAGCAGTGGCGGTGGATATGAATGTTACGTTTAAAAAACATATTGTATAAACTATAAAATATGTCGTGTACTCCTTTGATGTGCCACGTAGTCCCTCGGTTCTTTTCATATCTATATATACTAAATGACAAGTAATCTTACAAAAAACTGACACTTTTTCTATTTGACACATCAGTTTTTGCTGAATGTATTTTACAATATTTGACAATAATTTTTTCACATAAATATTTTAAATTAAATTTTATAATCAATTATTAGAAGAGAAAAAAAGAAAAACTTAAATTTTTCCACTATTCACACTCTTACATTTTTCAACTACTTAAGATTTTTTTCAAAATAAAAATTAAAAATATAAAAATATATAATTTTATTAATTAATTTAAATATATAAATTATAAATATACGTCCCGTGGGCTTAACACTGGTTTGTTATAAAAGAAAAGTATGTCATATATGCGTTTACTATTAAATACAATTATACAATTTTATTTCTAAAAAAACTTTAATATGATCTATATCGAGAATATCATGGTTACTTAAGAATATTATGGGGTGTCGTATTTATTCTCCATGATCCTCACAATTATTCTACTTTACGACTAGTGTCCACTTCCACGTTAAAGATATGTCACACGTCTATAAAACAAAATGTAAATTAGCATATCATATTGTAACAATTCTCATTTAAAAAAATTCTTGAATTCGTGCAAGAAATGGATTCAAGATTCATCCGTTCCATTCATGCCTTCAGGTTCTTCTCAGCGATTCATTTTCACGTCATATAATTGTATATGTGAACTAACATAAATGTATGATTATTTATTTATGTGATGCAGATATAATGGTAAGAGTGAAAATGAGATGAACATCGACGATGAAGAGAGTGATCAATACACTTTTGTGAGTCGTCTATGTATGAGTGGAGGAGATGGAGACAACAGTTACTCCACCAATTCTCTTCTTCAGGTTCTTTAAACTTACTTGCATAACATACAAAATAAAATAACTATATGTGAGCCATGTGTGAAGAGATTTGCTATAAAAATGTAATTTTATACTAGCTAAAAGTTTCTTACTATTTTTGGTTTTCCAGAGAAGAGTGTTATCAAAGGCTAAGCCTCTATTGGTTAAGAACACAAAGGAACTGATCATAAACTTGAACTTTCCTAATTACATTAAAGTAGCTGATTTGGGTTGTTGTTCAGGACAAAACACGTTCTTGGCAATGTCTGAAATCATCAATACAATCAATTTGTTATATCAACAAAACAACCTAAATCCACCAGAAATAGATTGTTGTCTAAACGATCTCCCTAATAACGACTTCAACACAACCTTCAAATTCATAAAGTTCTTCAAAGAAAAGAACCTCACAACCAAAGAATTCGTCTCTGGAGTTCCTGGTTCCTTCTACTCGAGGCTCTTCCCTCGTAATAGTCTCCATCTCATACATTCATCATATAGTCTCCATTGGCTCTCTAAGGTTCCTGAAGGACTTGAGAAGAATAAGATGAGTGTGTACATCACAGCTTCAAGTCCACTAAGTACATATAAAGCTTACTTAACTCAATTCCAAAGAGACTTGGCGACATTTCTAAAACTGCGTTATGAAGAGATGGTTTGTAATGGACGTATGGTTCTCACTTTCATTGGTAGAAACACTATTGATAATCCATTACATAGAGATTGTTGTCACTTTTGGACATTATTATCCAAATCTCTCCATGACCTAGTCATCGAGGTATATTATATAATATCTAATCAAACATTTTAATTTATTCGTTTGCATATTGATTACGTATACATATATATAAAGGGTGTTGTGAGTGCATCGAAGGTGAGTTCGTTCTACATGCCATTTTATGACCCGAGCGAAAGAGAAGTGAGGGAGATAATAGAGAAAGAAGGTTCGTTTGAAATCAAAGATTTGGAGAGACATGGATATGATCTTGGCCATTGTAACCAAGATGGGTCAAAGAGAAGTAAATCAGGGCAAAATGAAGCTAATTATATAAGAGCTGTGAGTGAACCATTGTTGGTAGCTCACTTTGGAAATGCTATTATCAACATATTGTTTAACAAGTTCGCACATCATGTGTCTCAACATGCTAGTTGCAGGAACAAAACGACTGTTAGTCTTGTCGTTTCTTTGTCTCGAAAATAAACTTAATTTCATAGACTAGAAAAGGTTTAAGTGGGATATATTTGTGATATATTTGTCCCTGGTTTGGACAAAATTTTACCTGTTAAATTAATTAATTAGACTAATAATAAATCAATGTGAAAACTAATTTAAAAAATATATATGTTTTACATGTGATCACACCCCAAATAAATCAAGACCGTATTTGCTTTTCAAGATAAAAAATGATTGTTGTTTTGGTATTTACAGTGAAGATTGCATGCTGTCTAGTCAGTAATCAGCTTAATGTTTATTTTATTGACAAAAGTAATGAAGATAAGATTACGGCATTATTAGAAAGATGCCAGAAACATATGGGCCTCTAAACATGTGGGCCTCTAAACATGTGGGCCTCTTAACTTAGGATCTTACCCAAAATAGATTGATTTGACTTAGTTGAGTAACCCGTTTCATTAGGCTTATCCAAATTTCCCATATTGTTTTGTATTGAGTGAGATATTAAATTAAAGTATTGAAAAAGCAGATTTTGCATTCCAACGACCTCAACATGTTGTTTGGTTGGAATCTTCTAGAATCAGAAATATAGCTAAGTCCTTGACGTGTCACCTAAAACCGTACCGTCACCATTAAAATATCACCGTGGCGTTTCCGTAAACTCCTCTCCAGTCTCAGCTTCGTGGAAGATTTCAAAACCTTTGCTTCAAAATTTCCCAATTCCTTAAAAACCCTAAGATCCGAAATCCAAATTGAAATTACCAGTGATTATTTTATTAAGAAATCGGGAGCTTTAACTGGATTTAGTCCCATAAAAACTCTTGATTTCTTCAAGCTCGTGTTTGTGTTGTGGTCCACCGATTGATGGGTCGTGGCTCAGTGACGTCGCTTGCTCCTGGGTTCCGTTTCCACCCGACGGACGAGGAACTCGTTCGCTACTACCTTAAGCGTAAGGTCTGCAACAGACCCTTTAAGTTCGATGCTATTTCCGTTATCGACATATACAAATCCGAGCCATGGGATCTACCAGGTTACTTTTTTT
>KE156271.1:14530-30499 GCA_000411055.1 Leavenworthia alabamica
CCAGAAAACAATCTCTTGGCTATCGAATTCGATACTTTACAGAACAAAGAGTTTAGAGATATTAATGGTAACCATGTTGGAGTGAACATTAACTCAATGACTTCTCTTGTTGCTGAGAAAGCTGGTTATTGGGTTCAGACAAGAGTTGGGAAAAGAAAAGTTTGGTCGTTTAAAGATGTGAATCTCAGCAGTGGAGAGAGGTTTAAGGCTTGGATTGAGTTTAGAAACAAAGATTTTACGATTACTGTGACGCTCGCGCCTGAAAATGTTAAGAAACCTAAGAGGCCTTTGATTGAAGCTCCGAGAGTGCTTAATGAAGTTCTTCTTCAAAACATGTACACTGGTTTTGCTGGTGCCATGGGTCGTGGTGTTGAGCGTCATGATATTTGGAGCTGGTCGTTTGAAAACGCCGCTAAAAACAATTAAACCGGTCTGGTTCGGTTTGGTTTATCTTTTGGTAATTGCTGTAATTTGAGTGAAATAAAGGTCTAAATAAAAGAAGCCAAATACGTGGCTTTCTCTGCATTGTATTCTTATATTTTGTATTCAATCTGAATAATTCAATTTTTTTTTTAATAAAATAAACTTTCTTCTCAGAACTTATGTATTATTGTATTAACCACATCGAAACTCTAAACCAACATAAAAAACATATCTTTTCGTTTTGTAATTATATATGTCGTCGTATTGTACATGTCATGGATAAATATATTATTGATTTTTTTTTGGCGACAAATGTATTATTGATTGAAGATACATAAATGATAAACATGGAAGAAAATTTATACTTATAAAATGATTTGATGTGATTTTTAAAATAATATAATTACGAATAAGATGTCAAAAATATATGATATAATAAAGTATGATAAATTATGTTTCCCATGCAAAAGCTAAAAAAAAAACAGTAGGTCCAGTTCGTAACAGGCCAGGTGTCCGTAACGTTCAAACTTGGCGTTACTATTATTAAAAAATTCACTATTTTTTCTTCCGTTTCAAAAGTCAAGCTCGATGTTTGACTATTACACAATCAATGCAGAGAATTTTTCTTGATCTGTTCCTCTTTCACCCAAATGTTTGGCCATATTTATATATCTGGCCCATAAAAGGTTATTCCTTGTGTGTATGATCTGTGAGGTCATAGATTAACCACGTTGCTTGCGTGTAAAGAGAGTGGAAGGGATTAAAACTGAACTCAAAGATGAATTTTAAAGTACATATAAAATATTAATCGGAGATTGAATCATTTATTTGCAGCAGTCGTTTTTTGTTTTTATTCTAAAAGGCTGAGAATTTATGAGGCTGAGAGTGAGAGAGAGAGAGAAGACACTCCTGTTTGCTTTTTTTCGAGTTAAAAGAGAAGTAACTGTGTTTGGTGTTGTTGTTGTGTGGTTCTGTTTTAATCTCTTAAAGATTATTTCTTTGTGGCTATATCTCAGATTCTTCTTATCTTCTTCTCCTTCTCACTCTAAAGTTTTTGCGGTAAAGAAGCTTCCTTCCATTTTTGGCTGTTTTTTTATGATCAAAGATTTGCTTTTTATACCTTTTCGTTGCTAAGTTTCTAGCTTAGGGTTTACTTGGTGGGATCACTTTTTTGAGAGTTTATGTTCTTGGCTAATGTGTTTAGTTTTGATTTTAACGATCTTAGAGTTGTTGAATCAGAAATGAGTCCAGTGATTAAGAGAAGTCATTTGTTAGTTTTTGGTGGATGATAAATGGAAGGTTCTTCAAACTCTAACTCTAAAGGATTCAATACCTCTGGTGTTTCAGACAAGAACACTGAGTTCTTACCTATTGAGAGAATCACACCTCGTTCAAAACCTTCCTCTCATGTTGATGACTATATCAGAAGCTTGTTTGGTTGTAGTAGTAGTAGTACACATAAATCCTGCGAAGATGATTCATTAGGGACTAACCCTTTTGTTAGATCCTCTGAATGGGGTGATGTAAGCTTAAGACAGTGGCTAGATAATCCTGAACGATCTGTTGATGTTTTTGAATGCTTTCATGTTTTCAGACAAATCGTTGAGATTGTAAACGCAGCTCATTCTCAAGGCATTGTTGTTCATAATGTTAAACCATCTTGTTTTGTCATGTCTTCTTTTAACCATGTTTCATTTATTGAATCGGCTTCTTGTTCGGACTCTGGCTCTGATTCCTTAGAGGATGGTCCTATTAGCCAGAAGGAAATTGGTAACTCGAGAAGAGATGAAGCTGTAGAGGAGAAAGGAGTCTATGATAAGCTTTTGGAGACACAAATTGAAAAGTTAGAAGAAGAAAAGAATCATCAACCTTTTCCGATGAAACAGATATTAGCTATGGAAACAAGTTGGTATACAAGCCCTGAGGAAGACTTTGGTTCTTCAAGTACCTCTGCTTCAGATGTTTATCGTCTCGGCGTGCTTCTCTTCGAGGTTTGTGATAAAGAAAATAATATTGTTTTAGTTTTTTACTTGGAAATGTAATTAGATTAGAGTTAGTCTCTTTGTAGCTGTTCTGTCCTGTGCCTTCAAGAGAAGAGAAGTCAAGAACTATGTCTAGTTTAAGACATCGAGTTCTTCCTCCGCAAATATTACTCAAATGTCCAAAAGAAGCTTCTTTCTGCTTGTGGTTACTGCATCCTGAACCAAGTTGTCGACCATCAATGAGGTAAGACTTATTGTCTTTTGCTTCATGGTCTTAGTTTATGCATTGTTAGTTTCAAAATGGAACTAATCAAGAAGTTGTGTGTGTTATGGTGTAGTGACTTGTTACAAAGTGAGTTTATGACTGAACCAAGAGATAATTTGGAAGAACGCGAAGCAGCTATAGAGCTTAGGGATAGAATTGAGGAACAAGAGTCATTACTTGAGTTCTTGTTACTGATTCAACAGAGAAAGCAAGAATCTGCGTATAGATTGCGAGATACAGTTTCTCTTCTTTCTTCTGATATTGAGCAAGTTGTTAAGAGACAAATGGTTTTGAAGAGCTCACACTCTGGTCAGCCATTGATGACTTTACAAGCAAAGGAAGAGCCATCAGCATTCTTGAACTCAAGAAAACGGTTTAGACAAGTGATTCCGGCATTAGAAAACGATGATGAAGATAGTCAAGGAAACACACTTCTTGAAAACTCAGGGTTAATGAGAAATTTCAAGAAACTAGAATCAGTTTACTTTTTGACAAGGCATAGACAAATGAAAGCTACTGCTTCAGGTAAATCATTAACTAGACCTTCGCCGTTAAGTAGTGACAATGGAAGAAGTTCAATGATTGTATCAGAGAAAAGCTCAGTAAGCAATCCAGTAGCATCCAATACCGATACACGACAAGGCGGATGGATAGATCCTTTTCTTGATGGTTTATGCAAATACTTATCATTTAGTAAGCTAAGAGTTAAAGCAGATTTGAAACAAGGAGATTTCTTGAACTCTTCTAACCTCGTTTGCGCTCTTGCTTTTGACCGAGATGGAGAGTTTTTCGCCACTGCAGGAGTCAACAAGAAGATCAAGATATTCGAATTCGATTCAATCCTAAACAATAACCGGGATATACATTATCCAGTTGTGGAATTAGCTAGTAGATCAAAGCTAAGTAGTTTATGTTGGAACAACTACATAAAGAGCCAAGTTGCTTCAAGTAACTTTGATGGTGTAGTTCAGGTTAGTGTTTTTGATTCTTCTCTAAACTTTTAGTTTCATGAAGTCAGTTTGAGATACACTTTTTCTTATAGATATGGGATGTTGCAAGAAGCCAGTTGGTTGCAGAGATGAAGGAGCATACAAAGCGAGTTTGGTCTATCGACATTTCATCAGCTGATCCGACTTTGTTAGCTAGCGGAAGTGATGATGGAACTGTTAAGCTATGGAGTATCAATCAGGCAATTCTAGTTTGAAATGTCGGCTATTGAAAACCACTGTAGACATCTTAGTTGTTAAGATATATGAACTAAGAGGTTTTGTCTTTTTTACATGTTTTTTAGGGAGTTAGCATTGGAACCATCAAGACAAAGGCTAATGTATGTTGTGTCCAGTTTCCATCAGACTCAGGAAGGTCTTTAGCTTTTGGTTCTGCAGATCATAAAGTGTATTATTATGATCTACGAAACCCTAAGATTCCTCTTTGTACAATGATTGGTCATAGCAAGACAGTGAGTTATGTCAAGTTTGTAGATTCATCTACTCTTGTGTCTTCTTCTACTGACAACACTTTGAAGCTTTGGGATTTATCGATGTCTGCTTCTGGTGTTAATGAAACCCCTCTTCACTCATTCGTCGGACACACTAATTTAAAGGTAACATCAATCCAGGTTTCTAGACTCCTATTCAATCTTTGTTCTTGCAAAACACATTATGAAATGTTATGTTCTGTTACAGAACTTTGTTGGCTTATCGATCTCTGATGGGTATATAGCTACAGGCTCAGAGACTAACGAGGTAAGGCTTGGTATAGAAAATGAATCTTTTATACTGTCACTTAAATCTTGGTTATCTCATGACAGGTTTACGTGTACCACAAGGCATTTCCAATGCCAGTAATGTCTTACATGTTCAACAACACTGACTCTATGTCTGGTCTTGAAGTGGACGATGCTTCACAGTTCATATCTTCAATCTGCTGGCGAGGACAGTCGTCTACGTTAGTTGCTGCTAACTCAAGTGGCAACATCAAGATTCTGGAAATGATGGCTTGAGCCTCTGGTTATGTCCTAATAAGAGATCTGTTTTGTATGAGAAGTACTATAGTGTAAACATTTTTTATACGAAAAGTGAAAATATTGTGTATATAGAATTTGATAAGAAGAAGAAAAAAGATACAAATATTAGACCTTTGTATTTGTATAATCTATTATTATTGAAACCATCTCAATATAAAAAAGGTTATAAGTATTGTTTTATTTATAAATTTATAAATTCAAGAAACTAATACTCAGTGAAAACAAAACAATGTCTAATAGTGTATTTCTAATGCCTTGAACTGCAAGATTCTCTGAAACCCTATACGTATATGTCTCATAAGAAACAATCTCACTCTCCCTGACTTCGAACCAAGTCTATTTACACTGATTAAGTCCTGTTTTAGCTTGGTTAACTAACCTGTCAACAAGAACCTGAAACCTCTGAGCTCCAAAGCTAGGTTCAATCTTAGCAACATCACCTACCTTAGAACATTTTGGTTTCCCACTACACCATCCACCAAGAGTAAAACCATCTATATCATTTCTCCGTTTAAGCAATTCCTTATCGATCTTATTAAGCACTTGGTCATCTCTTCTAAACTTCCTAGCAAACGCAGCACCACTTGATATCATCTGCACTGTGTCATTAAGTGATAAGACATGTGGGTGCTGCTGAGGTGGATTATCCCAAGAGATGTAATGAAGATCATGGTTTACTGCGGTTTTTGCGAACTCAGGAACATTACAAATCACTGTCTGGAAATAACCTTCAGGTGATGAAACAAAGTTGGTGTAATACATTAAGAGAGTTCTTGGTAAATTGTCCCATCCCCATATACAATATTCTACAAATGAGCGTGATAGAGCCATCCAAGCTGATCCTGTAATAACAATGAACAAGGAAAAAGTATAGTTATGATCCTAGAGCAACAATGGAGTTTAGAGGCAATAGAGGACTGACCAGTGAATAACTTAAAGGCAGTTGGTAAGCTTCGACGAGGCGTGACCCAATAAATATCTGATTTGTTCAACATATAGAGTCCAGGATCAATCATTAATGGCTGTGCTCGCTTATCCCTTCACAAGGAAACAAAACAATTCAGTCCATAAACATATAAGATTCAACCAAATAGGTAACTCAAGAACACGAATCAATATGCTTACTCTTTCCAACCAAGTTCACTTGTGTGTTCTATAAAGTTGAGGTTACGGTCCAATGTCGAAAAAGTATGTAGGAGATCTTCAAACACAGAGATTACTAACAGTAAGTTAACCTAAAAAAACAGGAGTTAAAGAAATAAAACGAAACCAAAGTTGTGTATACCATCTTGTGTCACTAGAGGATAATCTGAAGCACTAAGATTAATAAACCAATCCCAATTCGCGCTTCTCTTAAGAAGAACTGCGCAAGCGTGAAGAGTATTTGCCACCATTGTTGGTCCTCTATATGTCACAAGATTCGCCTTTGTTATCATAAATACATTACCATTTTCAGAATACATAGGATCCTTATTAATCCGAGAAGCCAGTTCTAATCTCTCAGCTACCGGTGATTCAAGATCCAAGTGAATAACATACTGGTTCCTCGGATGGTACACTGCTCTAAGCATTCTCCAAAGCTTTTCAACATCTCCTTTAGATCCAGAAACAAGGTAAGCAAAACGTGGAAGCTTGTCTTCATGAGATGGAACATATGTTTGTCTAGCAACTTTGGACTCTGCAAAATCAAATCTAGTTTGATTCTTAACAAGACGAGAAGGGATGATGGAGAAAAACCCGTTGATTGTTCGAAGTGAAGAGACTAAGCCCATGTTGAAAGATGTTGCAAGGAGAAAAACACAGACAAGAGATGTGATTACAAGAGGAAAAACCCATTTTTTCTCCATATTTACATAACCCATTGCAGCAAACTTGTGATCATGAGATAATAAACCGGTCTATTGATGAAATCTAATCCCGGTTTAGCAGTGCCCCAGAGTGAACTGATTCACACCCTTCTTGGAAACTACGAGCAAAAAAAAGCTTGAATCTTTCAGGGATCAGCTACAATCTCGAAACTAAGGCTTCGATTAAGACACAACAACCTATCAGACAACACACATAAATTTGAGAACTTGTAGTAAAGTATCAAGAACCAAAAATAGAAAGAAAAATATAGTAAGGAAACAAAGCCAACACATTTAAGTTCCCAGATTCTTACGCAACATTAAGCTTCAAAGCTTGAGAATTACGAAACTATTTAAGAGTTATAAGACATATAATTAATAAACAAGGCTCTCCGCTCCATAAAAACATCTTGGATCTTGGGAGTCATCATACAGATAAAATCAACCAATGAGACATCTCAGTAGCTGTCTATATTAACCTCAAGATTAAACAACCAACATTACCGATTTTTAAAACTCTTTGTCGTCTGTATATATATATTATCTCCTAAGATCAATTTAATACAAACACCGACACTATCAGAATCTCAAAGGTGAGATTTAGATCTAGCGCACTGTAGAACATACTTAGCTCGTCTCAATAATTACAAAAAAAAAAAACAAATCTAGATATTTAAAACAAAAAGAGATCGATAAATGAAACTAAAAGACGATAGATTAATAACATGAAGAAAGAAACCTGATTTTTTGGTTATTGTCTTGATGTTGTTTAATCTCAACGTAATGAAGCTTTTTTTTTTGTTCGGCTACTTTGGGACTGCTCAAGAACACGGGACACTTCTGTGTATGAAAGTAAAGTTAATATAGAGAGATGAAAGACAGTGAAATCACAAAAGCAAAATAAGAAATAAATAAATAAATTACGAATTTTATATCTAGAAATTAAGTGTGGACAATACTCCGATTCGTGGAAAACTTTGCAAAACAAAGAAAATTTCTAAATTTCGTTTTTTTTTCTCTGTTCCTTTGTTTATGGAATTTAATGATTTTTAATTTTTAGTTAATTAATCTAATCACACGCAGTGGAAAAAGAAACCGTTTGGCTGACACGTTTTAAGATACTGGGGAGCTTCAAGTATTTGTTTCTCTACATCTCACTTATGTTAAAATCCTTACGTGTAAGTAACTTATTAGCTGAAACTTAAATCGGACAAGATCCAACGGCTTGGATTTATAAGCATCTATAGACGTATGTGTAGCTGATTAAAACTCTTGAACCTTATTTGAATAAGACTTACTACTTATTTGGCTAGTAACAGACACGTGTGATAGTTATGTACTAATGTGATAGCAACATATACATCTTCTTTTTTAATTAAACAAAATTAATTACATTTTCCAAAAACGATGCTCTCTGTACATCGTCTAATGAATTAAAAAGTAATGAAAATTATTTTCCCTGGAATTTGATAAGAAATTTTGTTGTAAGAGTAAAATAAAAATATAAGAATATTTTTACCAATATAAGACAAATTAGTTCATTATTTTCATTGGGTTGGGGTCCATTGCAAAAGTCTCCCGAAGTTTCGCTTTCACACATGAGTATCTGAATATTATCGGCTTCATTGTCCATGTTGACAAATAAGGCACGTACAAACTATTTTGCCAAGCGCGTGTAATGGTCACGACACGATATCGCTATTGGGCCTTATTGGGTTTTAAATGACTCAATCTTTGTTTTCCTCAATATGGCCTGAGGCCCAAACTAGACTTTTACCACTACCTTACTGGACTTTTTTTGTCAGAACAGGTGATGACAGTTGTGTCTCGAACTGAACTCTCGAACTGAACTTGTCCCGGTCCCACTGTAACCGCGTATTTAGATATTGTAATTTTTTTACGTAACGTACATAATTCTCCATTAAAAAAATGTTGTAACCGCTAATTAAATGCTAAAACTCTTTTTGTTTTCTGTAATTAAAGCTCTTTTGGCAATTAGTACAGCAATTAAAATTTATTTTGGCCCTGTACTCCATTAATACGTCAAATAAAAAAATCTGCAATATAAACTAAATATAATATTATGCTCACCTTTTTGAGTCAGAGGGAAAGTGAGTATGCTTTGTTTGTAGCATTCATACTCCATAAGTTAGGTAAATTATTTATTGACATAATTTACAAAAATTTATTTAGACTGAGAACTAAACTCACTATTGTCTTGCCAAAATCTTATATATTTATTATTATTACATATGAAATCATGTAATAAAAAAGAGGATTTTATTAATCAACTAGTTAAATGGTAAGTAAGTCAATAGTCAACTAATATAAACAAAAAATGACTTTGAATATCCTAAGCACCTAGGGACAGATTTATTTCCTTTTATTTAATATTCAATAGTCATTCAAAACATTATGAACTTGCACTTTTCGAGATGATTAATTAAAAAAATAACGTAACGCAAATTTGGATAGAAATATTAGAAAAGACACAAAAAATGTGAAAGAGAAAGAGATTATTTTATATATATGTAAAATTATATTACCTTAAACTGGTTTTATAGTATGAACACAATCTCTTTTTAAAGGCCTTGAAGATTGAGATTTTAAAGAAATAGCTATCAAATAAAATCTTCTCTCATTCATTGACAGAGAAGAAGAAGAAGAAGAATAAAATGGTATTTCTTCTCTCTTTTTTTTTCTCAACATAGACCCTAAAGACTCGATTTTTGTTCTCACGTTAGATTTCATAATTTTTTTCTCAGTAATCAAAACTAGATTTTACCTCTTCAGCCAAAACACTGAGATTTTTGGGAGATTTTGTTTTAACACTCATTATCTTTCTGGGTAAAATCACAATTAGTTTTTTTAAAGACATGTCTTTTGTTGTCTGATTCTCGTATGTTCTTTTTCGCTTTTTCATTTCTCTGACAGATCTTTTTCAAATATTTTTGTCTTAATCTCATCAGTTACGTTTTCAAAATGTCACATTTCTTACAGTGTTTTCTCTGTTTTTTTTTTTCAGGAACCAAATATGGGTGATGAGGTTATACTCATTGATGGCTTCGAGGTGGTTCCTCCGCCGGAGATGAGTAATCTAATATGCTTCAGAAGCGACCAATATGTGTCAAATTGTGATGAATCAACTTTCACCACCGAAGAAGACGGCAATATTTTTTCCGGTGATAGTTCACTGGGAGATGCAGCTGAAGAAGATTGGTTTGAAGATAAGCCTTTCTCTTTTTACATCGTTAAACAACATCCTTATGATGATCGTGAGATCAAAACTAAGATCAATGAAGCTGATCAAGAGATTTATCACTGTAATAAACTCCGAATTGATATCTCCAATGCACAAAAACTTGAAAGGGTTTAATCTTAAAGCTCTCTTTTTTTTAAATTGATTATTCACATTTTCAAAAAAAATTCATTTTTTTTTTGGGTTTTGTTGTATTTGTAGGGTGAGGTTTCGTCTTTACTTGCTCAGATGAAGAGTTTGGTTTCACAATCCGAAGGATATAAAATGGTTTTTGAAGAGAAGAAGAAGGGATTTGATTCTCTACAGGAATCTCTACGGAATCTCCGGTGCTCTACCAGTTATCAACCTTTCTTTACAAAGGAGGAACTTGATCATCTTGTAAATGCAACTGTTTTTATAACCATTTGATCTTTTTTAATAGCCAAGTTCTTATTGTACAAAGTGTTTTGATGTGGTGAATGCAGATCTATATGGCTCATTACCAGATTGAATATGGTAGCATTGGTTTTATGGAAAAAGATTGGGTTTTTAAGGAGACAGAGAAGCCTGATGGGATAGTTCTAAGTGAAGATTCTATTACACAGAAACAAGCTTCTATATACTGTCTCAAGGTAACTTTAACTCTTTAGGGTTTTTACTAGACATGACTGTGGAAGACTTGTTGAATCTAATGATGTGACTTGTGTGGTTTTTTGTTTTGTTTCATTAGTCTATGGCTGTGGAATTGAATGAAGTAAAGAAGGAGCTTGAAGCGATTACATGGAAGATTTGCCATTTGAATGATAAAATGGGGAAGAGTCAGAGCAAGTTAAAGAGTTTGGAGATAGAAATGGCATGCATACTTGAGAAGAGAGACAGATCCTCTGAAAGGATTGGGAACCTGAGGATACAACGAGACAAAGCGGTAATGATCTTTTTTTGTTTCTTTGTTGATTTTGCTTATGAATGATCTCTCTTTTTTTTGTGTGCAGAATGTTGAATTTTACCGGAGCCTTGCTGTTGCGAGGAAAGCTAAAGAATTGGCTGGTTCTGATAACATTCGCGATCTTGAAGTTTTCGCTAACTCTGAGGTTTGTTTGTTGTTTTTCCAGTCTAATCACAAGACTGAATGATATGGTGTCTCTGAGATTTGAGTATATGTTCTTGGTTCTGTCTTTAGGTTGATAGATTTATGAGTGATTGGAATAATAACAAGGCTTTTAGGGATGATTACGTAAAAAGAATCTGGGAAAGACAGGTGAGCCGAGATGGCTGGATTAAAGATCCTGAAGTTAAGGTTGTTCATGAAAAGCAAGAACTGGTTAAGACTATGAAGGGAGATGAGGACATAGGCAAGAAGAATAGAGATGGTTCTAACTCCAACTCCTCTCAAGATGTTAATGTAATTACCGAGAAAGAACCGAGGTCTAGCGCTGAGAAGGGTGATGTTATAATAGATGTGGACTTCCCAATATATGAGATTCCAAAAACGAAAGAAGAAGAAGAAGTTGATGAAGAAACTTTAAAGGAGATGAAACGAGAAGAGCAGTTAGAGAAAGCTCGGTTAGCTATAGAAAGGAAGCGGAAGCTACAAGAGAAAGCTACAGCTAAAGCAGCTATAAGAGCTCAGAAGGAAGCTGAAAAGAAGCTCAAGGAGTTTGAGAAGAAGGCCAAAAAGAAAGCTGCTGCAAATTCTTCATATCCTTCAGAATCAGACCAATCAATAGAAGTGGAAAAGACTATGACTTTAGCAGTTTCAATAAAGGAGAGACATCATAAGGAGAGATCATTGTTTCCAAAGCAAAGAAGTTTCAGGTACAAATACCGCGGAAGAGGAGGAACTGAAGCTCTTCCTAAGGTCATACTAAACCGTAGAAAGGCTCATAAGTATTGGGTTTGGGGTGTTTCATCTGCTGCACTTGCTGTCTCGGTGGTTTTTGTGGTTTTACTTATAAGGTGAAGTGATAGAGTGTATGAAGGAGATGATTCTTGGCTTTCAAAGTTAGCTTTATAGTTTCAGAACCTTAAATGTTAGTTTAAACTATGTTCTTGTCTTAAAACTCAAAAGTCAAAACAATATCTTAATTGTAATTGCGAATAACAGTATGATATAATCAAAATCCTTGCTTTATTCAACTTTGATCTAACGTCTTTTGAATCTAGCTCTTATTCAAGTCCACATATATTTAGCTAAGTTTCGTGTATTACGAAAGACTCTGAAGAAAGGAGAAGGTTACCTTATAATTACTGACTAAGGCCTAAGGTTCGGTGGGTCCGTAAAAGATTATAATGGGCTAGATCGGCCCAAACTGGCCTGGAAACGATATGCGTGTTTGATAAGAATATAAAACCATGTTTGTATTGAAAAAATTTACAATCATCAAACACATATCATAAGCATGTGTATATATTGAAACATTTGGTTTGAATTAAATATGATCAAATTAATAATCTTTGTCTCATCACCTTATTATATTGTGATTTGATTTTCAACCATATATACGAAAAACAAAACAAAATATGATTTTTTCAATTTTAACCATGATTTAATATATCAATATTATAAAAGTGTATTAACTAAATTAGAAAGCAGATTCAAATAATGCCAAACAAAATTTAACTAGGCTAACGAAAACAAACTTTTCACAAAGAAAAAGAAGAGCATGTTGTAGTCACCAACGTAATTGTTTTAATTTCTAAGTAATAGATTTAAAACCAACAAAAACAACAATGGATTAATTATGTAGCTTCAAAATAATTTAACTAAAAAAAATGTAGATCCAAAATAAAAGAAAATGAACAAA
This sequence comes from Leavenworthia alabamica, assembly GCA_000411055.1. Lineage (NCBI taxonomy): Eukaryota > Viridiplantae > Streptophyta > Magnoliopsida > Brassicales > Brassicaceae > Leavenworthia > Leavenworthia alabamica. Next base: position 27,116 of record KE156271.1, read on the forward strand.
ATTTGGGTTGAAATAATAATTAATTTATTTTCATTTAACCTGACCGGCCACTAAGTTAGTTTTTTTATCACCACGCACTTATTTAATTGTACAAGTAGTCTAAGTCGTGGGACGGCTTTGAATTTGAAAATTTCATTATTAGGGTTGCACGCTTATTGAATTGTATTTTTTTTATTTTATGGTTTTCTTATGTTTTTACAAAATAAACAATTAACTAATCCAAATTGAAACTTGCAAAATATTTTTTTTGTTAATTGTGGAAAATAAATATTTATTGGAAAATAATAAGATTTTTCTAAATAATTTGTTTTATTAAAACTTTACTCATATGAACTAGTCGATGAAAATTTAATATACATATATATTCAAGCTAAGTTCAGTCCGCCTACTCATCGTGAATATATATATTTTTTTTTCTGTGAATATTTGTTGTGAAAAAGTATGTAATATCGCACCTATATTATTTATAACCACAATGTATCTACGTGTACTACTTTGATTGGCTGGTAGAACATTTCTTGTATATTTAGGGATTTTTTTATTTAAAGTAATGGAAACATATATTTCAATATTAGAGTTTGATAAAGACAAAGTCCCATGTTTTTATTTGTAATTTCTTCTTTTTAAACACTAATTCAAAGTAATAAAATCGTCTAATAAAAAGGCATGTCGTTTGACCAAAAAAAAGCATATCAACTTTTATTTTCTATATTTTTAATTATTTCAATTCCAAATTAAATAAATAAAAACCAACCAATCCAACTTCTTTTATAATCCCTAAACCCTAAAAGAAGAGACCTCAATTTAATTTCATATGCTTCTTCTCTTTCCAGTTCTAGTATATACAGAGATTTTAATGAAGCTTTAGAGAAACCATTAAAACGTACATAAGCTTCGAAAAGGATAAACATCAATGGAGATTTCAACAAACATACCATCTTCTTCTTCTTTTTCGTCTGCTTCATCTTCCATTATCAATGGATCTTTACATCATAACCACATCATAACTAGATCTGATCATTCTCCAACTACTTTTGTTCAAGCAGACACTTCTTCCTTCAAACAAGTCGTCCAGATGCTCACCGGAACCTCCTCTCCTAGATCTCCAGATTCACCACGTCCTCCATTGACTTCTTCTGGTAAGGGTAATTTTGTAATTCCACCTATTAAAACCACACAACCAAAGAAACATTCTGGAAATAAACTTTACGAGAGAAGATTTAACAACAATAACCTCAAGAACAGTCTCATGATTAATACACTCATGATTGGTGCCGGAACCTCGAGAAACCATGAGATTCTGTCGCCTAGTTGTCTTGATTTTCCCAAACTCGCACTTAACAGCCCTGTGACGCCGTTAAAGAATGGAAACAACGGTGATCCTTTTGATAAGATATCGCCATTATCGGAGGAAGAGAAAGCGATCGCTGACAAAGGCTATTACCTACACCGTTCGCCGATATCAACTCCGAGAGAATCGGAGCCGCAGCTTTTGCCGTTGTTTCCGGAGACTTCTCCGAGAATAACGCCGGAGTAGTAGACTGAGAGTATGTTTATAAAGTTTTACTATTTCGTTTTTTTTTACTTTGCTCTGTTTCAAATTTTCAATATATCTTTTTCACTGCTTCGAATTATTTACTGTTAGTTGATTTTATTAAAGACCAATGCATGGTAACAAAATTTAAAGGAAATTACTGTTGAAGTTTTAAAACCATTATTATCTCCTTGATGTTAAGTTGATAACGACTTATAAATTATTTTACTAGATTTGAAGAAATCTGAAGTTTTTATATGAAGTTTAATATTGAATCAATCATACCACACGACCAAGTCATTGATGGATAAGTCTTGGTTGGTGTACAATACAAGTTCTTGTAGCTTTACTTGTGAAAATAATTTTAAAACTTAAACTATTTATAAAGAAAATTTTGATTTTACTTATTTATCAGAAAACAACGTGATGATAACGTCTTATTGTTATTGATTTTGTAATTTGTATAAGCTAAAACATTGACCTATCAAGATTACAACACAAGTCCGCTTTTGTTGACTGGTAACTTCACAATACACAAAGCATTACTGCTCTTGTCTTAGAGTCACCAAGTCTCTTATGCTTCTACATGGGCCTATTAAAGCCCAAAACAGTTGTGGGCTTTCTTTCGAAAATCATTTATTTTTTTGGTTAATAAATCATATCTCTCTAATGCTAGTTTATTAACTATTAATCATGTCTAGTGTTAAAGCAAAATCAATTAAATAAGATAACCCACTAGTTAGTAAAGATTTAAAATATAATGATCACTGAGATTAATGATGATAGATGTTCCCTTAGGCCATGGATACTAAAGACTAAAGAGACACTACAAATGACCAATGGGAGACAAAAGCCATATTAAGTGTTCCTTGTCTTTTAATTTTTTTTATATGATTGTTTTTTATTTCTTGGTGTTTTAAATCCCTACTTGATTTTATTAATATCCCAGAGAATCTTTCCATTTTAAAATTAATTATCTAATTAATAACCTAATTTGATAAACATAGTGTTTGTTGCCTTTGCTTTAACCCAAAGCGTATCTTTGGGAGACTTGTATCCCCTACATAAAACATGTAAGCTAAATATAAAATATACAATGAACTAGATAACTTAATTAATTAATAAAATGGGATAAAAATAAAATTAATAAATTGTAAGATCCAGCCTTTTTATTAATCCGTGACCCGGTCCAAGGCGACACATTTAGACAAGAACATCATTATAAACACCATCTCTTCATTCTGTGTGCAGAGGCCTTGGTTCATATTCTTAATACTGCAGAAAGTTCAGGTTTAATTCAGGGTGTTAAGGCATCACCGTCTGGTCCGGCAGTTCACCACCTCTTATTTGCTGATGATAGTTTACTCCTTTGTAAAGCAGATGAAAGTTCATGTGTTGAACTGAAAAAGTGCTTAGCAGTTTATGGAGAGACTTCAGGCCAAGTGATAAACTTCCAAAAATCATCTATTATTTTTGGCGCTAAAGTTGAAGAGGGGAAAAAAATAAGAGCTAAGGAGATTCTACAAATCGAGAAAGAAGGTGGTGAAGGGACTTATCTAGGCCTCCCTGAATGTTTTAGTGGGTCAAAAGCTCAACTACTAAGCTTTATCAGAGGTAACCTTCAGTCACGGCTTACTGGATGGTTTGCTAAAACACTATCTCAAGGGGGTAAAGAAGTTTTATTGAAGTCAGTAGCGATGTCGCTACCTGTTTACGCAATGAGTTGTTTTAAATTGCCTAAAGATACTTGTAAGCGCATCACCAGTTCTATGTTAGAATTTTGGTGGAGTAATGAACAAGGCAAGAAAAAAATCCCATGGGTTTCTTGGAAAAAAATGTGTAAAACCAAA
>KE156271.1:32088-43083 GCA_000411055.1 Leavenworthia alabamica
ATCAGTAACTATACAAAGCGATCACTCTCGCTTACGACCAGTGAATACACCTCCCGGAGCAATAGTACGAATAGCCGGAGTAGTTTTGGTAGCAATAGTAGCTCAAGTACTTCTTACTGCAACAGGCCCATTACTCACAACAAGCCGTTGGATGATAATAATAGATGTAACAAAACCATATATTCTACGAGAATGAAATCAACGGAGAAGGTGACAGCGTCTTTATACAGGTCGTATTCATCGCAGCGGTGGCTATATATAACTCCGGCGCCGGTGAGAATGAGTGGAGGAATAAGGGTCGGTTGGCGGAAGAAGAAGGCGAAGGTGAGAAAGAAGTCTAGAGAGAGAAGGGAGAGTAAGGTGATGAAGTTGTGGAGAAGGATTTTAATGGTGGCGATTTTTGCTTGTAGACAATGTCATGCATTGGAAGAAGCTTGAGAGACTTTGTGAAATAATGACATGGTTCTGAAAATGATTTTATTGTTTAATATAAAAAAAAAACTTATATTGGACTTCTTGTGATTTTTTTTATTAATACTCATAAATAAAACTATTTTAACTAATGTAAATATGTAATGATCTACTTATGCAATATTTGGTGATTAAAACCATATGTTACATGTTATTTTAAAAAGCAACATTATTATATTATTTAAAAAACATACTTATGTTAAGAAATGAGACAGTAGATTAATGGGAAAATGAAAGAGTAGATTATTAAACTATGATTAACAAAAGAGTTGATAAAAAGATCCGAACAACAAACAAAGACATAGAAAAAGAAGCAAACTAAGTTCTCACTTAGGTCATAAAGGAAGATTATTACTCAAGGAAACTCATGTTTCGGTGGTGACTATCAAGGCTCAAGAACTCACTCGGATTCGCTTGACTCTCAGAGTTACTCTGTTCCTGGCTTTGGTTCTGGTGATCTGTTTTGTCACCTAAACCCTCTGAGTCAAACAGAAGCTTTGCATTGACATTGTTAGTCAAAGCATTGAAGAAAGATAGTCCCGTTGGCCATTTCACGTCAGGGTCTTGTTCTTTGTCAGAGTGTGGCATTACAGGGAAAGGCAGGTGAGGCTGGTAAGTAGGCAAAGAAGTTTGAGCCATCATTGGTCGTTGGCTTGTACCACTCCAGTTGTAGTGAGGAATAGAGGGTTGTAATGGTTGAGTCGGTGGAGGAAGTATAGGGTTGTTTGAGCCCATGAGAGAGTTGCTTGAAGACGAAGTGGTTCGGTTTGATGAGAAGAGCTGAGAAAGGTAAAAGCCAGATTGGTAGCCAAGTGATTCAAACGTGTGTCTCATCCGAAGTACAAAGTGGAGATCTTCAGGTATCTGAGTTAACCTAACCGGTTTAGAAAACATAACCGAAATAAACCAAGTAAAAGTAACTATAACTACAAAATACTTACAATCTTGCAAGAACCAAGCTGTAAAAGGCCATGTCCAGCTTGAATAACAGCTATAGTCTATAGTTACAATAAGAATAATAACTTAGCTTGAGAAACAAGAAACTAAATCAAGATTCATTTTATTGTTCTTGATCTTACCTGAATCCCAGATTCAAACTGATCATTCCACTCTGAAGGAATCTACATTTTTGAATGACAAATCTCATGTCATGTTACAAATTTACAAATCCAAGTCTTAATAATACATAAATGTTAACTTACAGCATCAAAGGAGCTTTGCCAGTAACTAGAAGCATTAGATTCAGATTCAGTTTGTTCTTTGAAAACCCATTTATGACATTTATCAGAAGCAACCTTTCCCATTAACCTAAATATGTTGCAAAAAACCCAAAAAAAAGGAAGATAAATAGTTTCTATATTTGGTAAGTTTTATAAGGAGTTGTATATTATTAGTTATACAGCCATAATAATAAAAAGTAAATAAAGGACGTACCAAATACCCACCCTTCGCCATAATTATATAATTGAATTGACATTTTGCTGAAAGATTTACGAACAGGATCTTCTCCTCCTTCCATGTCTCCATAGCAACCTCCTCTTCCTCTGCAGTATCCATCTTCCCACATCAACATCCTACAGTCCCACAGATCCACTAATATGTCAATATATAGCATATTATACGTGTTTGTATATACATATATTTATATAGATAAAATATAAGTAATTTATTTTCGTTTTTCATTCACACTGTGCTCATTAGACAAGACAAGAGTATCCTTGTTATAAAGACACTATGGTCGTCGGACAAGATCTACGGTTGATGAATTGATGATGTTTTTCAGCAGATTATGATTCTTAAGTTTTTCTTGGTGTAAGTGTTAACATGATTAAAATATATAAAATTATATAAATCATATGTATGTTAACATGATTCAAATATATATATATATATATATAAAACAGATGCCATAACTTAAAAGAAAGGTAGATATAGTCTCATCGCATATAAGCTAGTGATGATGAATCGTGATCATGCTTAAAAAATTCATGCAACAAAATTTGTAGTTTGTTTTTTGGATTTTTTTATGCAACCCTAAAGTACTAATAATAGTATGTCTAGTTTTATTCCGAGGAAAGTTTCCGGCGAGTAAATAGTAAACAAGATATAGTATCATATACAAGGAGAAAATGTTGACTTTTTAATCATGGTTCAAAGATACTATACTATAGTAGGCAAAGTCTTGACTATATGATTAAAAAAAAAAAAAAAAAANAAAGTTGTAAAAAGTGAAACTTACAAGCTTCCATTATCGTCGCCAACTTTACAGCCGTTGCCACCACCTCTAACTCTCCTGAAGAGTGAAGACCAATGATGACATCGTTTTGAGATAAAGAGAGGAAAAGAAAGAGATAAAGAAAAGGACATAGAAACGTACGGACGGGGACGAATGGACCAAAAGACAGAGTAAGTCCAGTCAGTGTTGAGACAAACAGTTCTCAGGGCTTCATGGAGAGCCACCATACCCAACGCTTCTTTGCTCCTTTGTTGCTGCTGCTGATGGTTTTGATGATGATGTTGCTGATGATGATGATGATGTTCCGTCCCCACCATCTATGTAACTATGTTGATGTGTGTGTTTTTGTATGTTTTGTATTTCTCCTCTAGCTTTGGGTTTCTTCTTCTTCTTTGCTATCTTCCTTGTTCAAGCTTCTCATTGATTCTTTTATGCCTAATCTTTATTTATTTTTTTAAATCTTAATTTATTAAAAATTTAGACTAATTATCTGATTGCAAAACCAACATTTACAGCTTGTTGATACAATAATGTAATATTTTAGTTCTGATGACTTTGTTGGTAAAATCTTACAATCTTGTGGTAAAAAAACTAAAAAGATACGAATTTCTTGGGGTTTGGTATAATTAGCAATAAATAATGTATAATAAATTGGACAGAAGGTTAAAGTTTTTTTCATTAAAAATTACCATCTCTAAGGCCAATGAAGTCAAAGATACGTGAAAAAATTCGTGAAAAAATCATTTAAAGTCGTTTTATTTATTTTTAATGGAATCCAATTATCTTTAATTATTTTAAATAGTTAATAATGCTTTTCTGAAAGAGAAATAATCATATGGTTTCAAGTGGTTAAACTGTTGTTGTTATGATTAAAGTTGGATTTACACTCACCATAATTAATCACTCACAATTTTTGGTATATATATTATATATAACTATAATGATACTTTTTAAGCAAAAAAAAAGAAAGAGACAATCACTATAGTGATAATATAAAAAGTTTAAAACTATTAAACGTAAAATATGGAGTAGTATTTGTTAACCAAACCAAACTGAAGAAAAAGATTATTGCTTTTGTTGTTGTCAAACTTGGGATTTGGTTTGGACCAAGATTCATAACTTCTATATGACACACGCACGCAGATTAAGGGAGCACGACAAACAGAATATATAGGAAGAAGAGATTTATGAGTCACGTGCGCACGTGCATTGTGTAAGACTCGAGTACCCATCGTCTGGTTTAAGACCCCAAACGCGTGTACTCTACACAATTAAAACACAAAGCTATTAGGAAGAAGAAACCAAAGCGCGTAAGTAATACACCAAAGGGTTTGCGCGTGAGAAGTATCAAATCAAATAGTCACATAGAGTTTGCATCAGTCTGAAACCCTGACGAGTCTTTCCTCCGCATTGACCGGTTCTGTTCTTTACTTATATTTTTTCTTTTGTGGGACCTACGCTTTTTTTTATTTAAAATTTTTTGTGTAATTGCTTTTAAATTTTGCAAATAACTAAATAAGAATTAAGGACCGGTGACTTTTACGACGTTTACAAAAAAGAATCGGTGATTAAAAAAGATTTAACTTGAACGTTTGAAATTTTCAAAATGTCTCTTCCTTTGCATCAATTTGTTTCATTATATAACACCTAGTTATTGGAAAATTTTGGGCCCAAGACTTTATATAGGGCTTTTGTAACTTATTGGAGTTTTACTGTTTTCAACTTGGGCCGGGTTGTTTTTATTCAATGGGCCACGAAACAAAATTTGGAAGGAAAAACAAAATGAAAAACAGTAACATAAGAGAGTAAAAAAAACAATTTCCGTGTGAACTAGGATAATCGCCATCCAAAACATATTATTCCAAGAAAGATCATCGATACAAAAGCTACTAATAATATAAAATAATTGTACCACAAATCAAAACTCTATATAAATGTATAAGAAAACATTATTATATCGTCAACATAATTTTTTAAATAGACATGTCGTCATCATATTTTTAAAAAAATAATTTTATTGTTAAAGCATCAAGTTCTATTATATGTATTGGTAATTTTTTCCTTATGTCTGACATATTGATGTTTAAAATATATTTTTTATATTATAAAAATTGATTTAATATATCATATTAATTAATATTTAGTTAATAAGTATATTTATAAAAAAAACTAGAAAAATGACCAATAAAAAAATAGCTTTTAATATAAGTAAAATATTACAAAAATTAATATATTTAAATATAAGAAATATTATATAAAGCTGTCACATTTTTTAGTTTTCCAGGGTATATTGTAAATAAATAAAAATTAATTTGAAATGTGAGCAGTGTGAACGACGGCCATAACAACTTAAGAAAGACTTGTATAAAAACAAAAGTTAACGGCGTTATTATAAATGTCAAACAGACACGCTGAATCCAATAATGTCTTCTCGAAGTTTCATGGAATTGACGTCAGTTCAGCTGACCTAAACTCATATGCCGCAGCTAACGGCGGTTTAACGGTAATGGGACACCCCAAAATGCACTTTCCTTAAAATAATACAACTAATTAATAAACAATTTAAAAAAACTAAGTGAATAACCAAATCAGAGTGAATTTAAACAAACCAAAATATTTTTTGTTGTTTTTTTAATTTTGTCACTACAACGAAGAAAAAGAGAGACACGAATGTGTATGGTATATACAAATACATAAATGGAATAAGTGGTCCTTGTTTGGTTTGAGGGTTCCAATAAGGTATTATGTATTAAGCTAAAGTACTACACGTGTCTCACGCGCCGCACCACAAAGCATTTGGACTTAATGGTACCCTCTTCACGCGCTCACACACTTATGAGTCATATCAGTGCGACACAGCCGACGCAACCATTTTCCTATAGTGACTGTCTGTCACGTTACGATATTTCACAGCGCCACATGTCTCCAACTTTGGTAACATGTGTCTAGGTGAAGGCACCTACGTGGCAGCTTCATATTGGCTCAATCTTTTTTTTTTTTTACAAATAATGCTCCCCCTATATTTCATTCTTCTTCATGCGATCCCCTACCTTATCAGGAATGAAAATTTCTAGTGCAAAATTTTATGAAGCTCTCGAGCGTTAGGATTTACGATGTTATTCATTTATTTTTATTTTCTAGTTATAGAAAATTCGAGATAAGCTTGATATTTATTATTTTACATTGTAAAATAGTTTGAGAAAAAAACCTAGCTAGGAAAAATATCTTCTTCAAATTAATGAAGTGCGGGTAGATTGGTGTCACTTTTGAAACTAATATGAAAGCTGTGCTTGTTGGATTTGTAATTAATTTTCAGGGAGCTTTTAATGCAATGTTTCTTAAGACGATTGAGATACTTTTATGAGATTAATAAATGACGGGGACCTGGATGTAAAATATGAAAGTATTGGGTAAAATAAGCAATATCTGGGTATGGCCGACGTCGCTTCTGGTGAGAAGAAAAAGGATGAAAAGAAAATCTTGTTAGTTGGGATTGAGATTCTGGATGACATTAGTTTGAAACGTGTGGGTCCCTTTCTTATAAAATCAAACGCCGCATTTATTCTTTTTTCACACGTATAAGTTATAACACTAATATCATAACATTAATATAAATATATTAGTATCTGATTTTTCTTATTTATGATGCGATCCTGACATTCGTATTTGCAACTAATGCTGTTTCTTATCATTTATAAGTGTCATATTGGTGAAAGTTACGAAATTGGAAAAATATAAAGGTTGGGTTGATCTGGGGAACAAGATGAGGGGCTAAAATGAAAATACCTCGATTATGAAGTCCTCCACGTAAACAGATGGAATTATTATGGAATATATATATAAAATAATAATGAAAAAAGATAGTGAGAATCAAACTTTATCGGACGGTGGAGATACACGTGAAGACAACCCAGAATCCCGACATAAACCTCGTCAACACGGAATTTACATCCCATGCCCCTGTAACGACGCGCCAGATGCTAAACCACACACATCTACTATCCAATTCCGGTTTTCTTATTAGGAAATAAAGTAACAGATCGAACCGGATATTTAGCCGATTATGGACGTTTCCCTCGAAATTCCAAAGCAACCTCTCAATTCATAAACTAAATTGCGAAGGGGAAACAACAAATAAAAGAAAATTTATGTACTTTTAATTGCTTTACATTTTTAAAATTTTTTCACATTTACTAAAAAATAATTATTTTTCATATTTCATCTTTAATAAATATTTATTTTATTTATTTTATTAGTTAAATTATGAAAGCAATAAAAATAAAATAGGAAAATTAATAAGATAAATACATTAAAAACTTAAAACAATAAATAAAGTAAAACAAATTTAAAAATTTAAAATTGAACAAAAAAATAGCAAATAGCAATAAAAAAGTAAATGTTTTTATTCTATGGTTTAATTTTCATTTAAGTAATTGATAATTTCGGCAAACAATGATCCTTTTTTATATATACGTTTAAGTTATCAAATGAAAAGTAATCCACTAAAATACAGAATATGCTATAAGAAAATATTTTATCCCAGATAAACGATAATAAAATTGCTTAATAACCAATAAATTTATTTATTTTAGTTACATTTTATTTTTTCACATGTACCACTCACATTTTTTGCTATCAAATTTGAATATTTAATATTAAAAAAAAAACACGTATGTTCTGGATAAATGAAATTATTCATACGATATTCTCTCCATTTTATTATTACCCTGTGCTAAATAATACTATTAAATGGTACTTATTTTAAAATAAAGTTTAAATTTAACAAATTTGGTAAGTTCCCACCTTACAAAAATTTATTAATAGTTTATTCTATGAATAAGTACTCAGACTACTCGTACATTAGTTAGTTGATAGTTATTAAAAGAGGACAAAGGACTTTGAATTGAAAGTACTATATTCAATTATAAATAAATATTATAAAAAGAAAAAAGTTATAAATAAATATATTTAAAAAGAATAAAGAATGTGGGGGCCACCGTCTCTGATTCGGTCTCTTCTGAAAAGAATTACTCGCGCTGCTTGAGTGCTTGGCCGTCGGTGCCGCCTCGCTCTTTTTTTAAGTGTAATTATGAATCATCAAGATCATGCCACGTGTAAAAATAGAGTATAGCCGTTGGATCTACAAGTGAATCGCGAAAGGATAGTTTGTTGATTGCGGAGTTGGAGACAAGAATCCAATCTCTGCCTCTCATTATGAAGCCGCTTTATCTAACACAACCTTTATACGTCGTCGTTTTGCCTTTCAAACCACAATTATTGCTCTTTCTTCCTTCACATCATTGCATCTATGTTTACTCATTTAATTCACGCTCTCATTAACGCGTCACGCCGATATTTTCTCAAGTAAAAAAATTCTTCTATCCACGAAATAACACATTCCTTTGTTTAATGTTACACAAATTTTATTTATCTATAAATATAATTGGCCAACACGGTTTTCAAAAGGACATTTATCTTATTATTGAGTTTCTGGCTAAAACGTAAAATTAAAATCTAAGTTCTCACTGTCAGAACCTAAAGCGTTAATAGTACTCAGAACCCTACTTGGTGACGTAAGTGCAAAGAATTTTCTAACATACACTGAATAGAGAAAATGAAGGCCCACACACGCGGCCTGCGTGCGTGTCGGATGAAAACTTGGACCATTGTTAAAAAGCCGACGATACAACTACTACTACTACCTTTTTAGGCCATTAATTTTTAATTTGTTGATGATAGAAATAGAAGCCAATAAAAGATACCTAATTTATTTAGACAACAAAATAATTTGAGAGATCAACAAAAAAACAAGTAAAATAGAGGAACAACATGGTGAAACTAAAACCAAGTCGCAAAAAAATAAAGCACACAACCAAAAGTTTAGATCTTCGGTTCTGTAATAATATGTACATAACGATCCATGTCAGCTAAAATAATATATTTTTCCTCTCTCAATTTAATTTTTTCTTCTAAAAACTGATCATAATTTTCGAGAGAGAAAAAAAAAACTACCGAGAAAACGAATTCTCCCAATCCAGAAAAAGAAAGAAAAAAACGCATGCTCGTCGAATTGAAACGACACCATCAAATGCTCATCAGGCCTGTTCCGATGGAGGAGGCAAGTTTAGATCTAGATCCAACGGTTGAGATCTCCTTTCCAAGCTACCTTCGAAATCAACGACCGAAGACGAATCTGAGTCGCTCTGGGCCCCACAAGGAGTCTTCGTCGCAACATGCACCAACGACACCGGAGCCTGCATACGTGCTCCGTTTCCAATTCCCATCAGGTCTAAAAAGCACACTGGACGCCTCATCGGAATCTGGTAGCAAGCGCCGTTTCCGCCAAGGCTGAGCTCGAGCTGCGGCGGAATAATCTCACTAGTCACCGGAGCAACAACCGTCGGAGGAGAAGCGTAGTCGAGCGTGCTGCTCTGACTAGGACTACGCGTGAAACCGCCGCCGCTTGCCGGCACCTTCTCACTCAGCTCGAGAAAAGTCGAGAAATTGGTCTTAGCCTTAGCTCCACGAAAATCACGCGCCGCCTTATCATAAGCACGCGCCGCCTCCTCAGCCGTATCAAAAGTTCCTAACCAAACACGGGTTTTCTTACCCGGATCTCTGATCTCAGCCGCATAACGTCCCCAGGGACGCTTCCTAACACCTCTATAACGAATCTCCTTAGCATTATTCTGGGTCGGGTTAGTAGTAGCCGGGTCCGGTTTGGTAGCCGTCTTAGCCATAGAGAAGAGAAGGAAGAAGTAGTGTGTTATAAATGAATGGAGAAGAGAAGGAAGAGAGTTGTATAAATATATAGATGAAGAGAGAGTAAAAGCAACGCTCCTTTTAGGGCGATTTGTTGTGAACAGTCAATGCCTGAAATGGTTTTAGCGGCTTCTCTTACAAACAGCGTTTTTCGTGGTTTTTTTTTATTTCCACTTATTCTTTGCCACGTGTTTTCGTTACCTTATTCCAGGAATTTTCATTTTATTTACTCTTTATTTTTATTACCGCCAAGCGTTTCCATTTTTTGTTGCACATGTTTATCATTTATTAACTCAGCTAAAATATTATGAGTTAACATTTTAAATGCATTATTAAATATATTATTTTGTGTTTACATAAAACTTTATCACTATATATCTTGTTAATTTAATTGATGAGTATTAACAGTGGAAAAAGCAATTATATTATGTTGCATCCGAAATGTAAATTTTTTTATTTTTCATTAATCGTATTAATTTTTTTTCTAACTAATAAATTTAAATAATAAAAATATGAATGAGATTTAATTTAAAAATTTACATTAAAAATATAAAATATTTTGTTTAAAAAAATTTAGTAGTCAAATAATATTTTTGAAAAGACAGAATATAAAACAAATTTGTATTTATCTTCGTTTTAAATTAATATTTTATGGTGGATAATATTAATGTGAAGTCTTTGGTTTTTTTTTTATATTTTGTTAAATATTTCATCTGTTTTAATTTCGATTGTAATATATTTATTTTGTAAATTGAAATATAAGATCTCTCATGTAGCAAATTGTTTTTATACAAGGGTAATATGTTACATGTTAACTCTTTAGAATAAATTAGAAAAAATCTGGACAATGTTTTACGCATTTAATGAGATACGTGGAGTTTACTGTTTGTCCACAAAATGTTTTCTCATAAATGCTTTTAAGATTTTAGATATTTTCATTAAAGGGAATAAAAATGTAATCCCATGTCACTTTAATTTATATGGTTATCAGATTATGAAATTCTATTTCTTGTGTGCGGTTTAATTACGTGATTACGAATTTTTTTTTTTTTTTTTGTAATTGCGTTTAAATTTGCATGCTTAGGGCTCGACTGGTTTAAACGCAGCGGGTGCGGATGAGATTGCGGAAATTTGCGGAAGCGGACAGTTGCGATTTTAAGCGTTATAAAGCGATTTAGACGACTGGTATAGCGGTTAAAAACAAGAACGTTTGTGGAAAATTTGTGACTGGTTGATCAGCGGATGAAATAACGACTGAATTAAAAATCATTAAAAGAAATATAATATATAACAATAATAAGTTATAAACTAACAAAAGACATTATTATCATAAGATATAAATTATTCATAAAATATTATAAAAATAAAATAATAAAACATTAAATACTTATTCAAAATAGAATAATTTTATAGTAAAATATTGATTAATTCATACATTAAATTCATCATAAAAAATTATAGTAAGTAGTGTGATAAATCATCTCGTTTGACCATTTAAATTTCTGAAATATAAAAATTTCAAAATA
>KE156271.1:45813-62047 GCA_000411055.1 Leavenworthia alabamica
TTTTAGTTTAGTTATATAATAATTTTAGATATAATTTTAAATTAATAGATTAATTTTTATATTTTCAGATATAAATTTACATTAATTATATAATAGTTTTATGTATTATCTTAATTCAATCAAGTAAGTTTAAAATTTTTAGTATTATTTTAGATTAAATGGGTAATAATTTTATATTTTGACACTATTTCTATTAATCAGATGCAAAATTTAGGTTTTCACGTTTAAAAATCCGATCCGAAGTAAGGTTTTCATGTACCCGAATAAAGCTTTCGGCCACAAAAACCCGAAACCGAATGGATAACTGCTATTTTCGGTTTTTTATCGGGTTTTATAGAGGTGTACCCGAACCGATCCGAATCCGAAAGGATTATACCCGCAACCGATCCGAATTTTATAAATTATTCTATTGGAGTGTCTAATCCTCCACCCAAAAAACCCGAACTTGAATGGGGTTTACCCGAACCCTACCCGCCTGCCCGAACGCCCAGGGCTAGTTTGCATGAGTATATATAAGGAATGTTACAGATTGATATCGAAGCTTGAGTGAGAGTTAGTGAAAATGAGAGCTAAAAGTCAAATTGAAATCTTACTTCAGATACAAAATCATAGTCTATGGCGACGCCGGATCTCTTCATCCTCGTCCCTGTCATCTGTGGTCACTCTTCGCCGTCGTGTTCTTCCTTGTGAGAAACCGAATCACAACAACAACTTCACTCTCTCTGAGTTTCGTTTTCTGAGCGTTAATCACTTTCTTCTTCATTCTCTAGCAGCTCCAGAGAGAAACTTAACTGGATTCAACGACGACAAAGAGAAACAATCTATTGTTATTGATGTTCATAACATCATTAAGAATCACCGTGGTAGTTCACCTGAAGAAATTGAGAAGATTCTTAACAAGTGTGGCATTGGTTTAACAGAAGAGCTGGTTCTACAAGTGATTCATCTGAATCGATCTGATTGGAAAATAGCTTATTTAATTTTCCAATTGATTCTTAAACAATCTGTTTATTTATCTAACTCTTTGATTCATAAAGAGATTCTCGATGTTCTTGGTAAACTGAAACGTTTTGAAGAGTTCCACCAAGTGTTCGACGAAATGTCTAAGAGAGATGGTTTTGTTGACGAGAATATATATCAAGTTTTGTTAAACAGATACGCTGCTGCACATAAAGTGGATGAAGCTGTAGGAGTATTTAAGCGGAGGAAAGAGTTTGGTATAGAAGATGATTTGGTTGCATTTCATGGTCTCTTGATGTGGTTATGTAGGTATAAGCATGTTGAATTTGCAGAAACTTTGTTCTACTCTTATAAAAGAGAGTTTAGCTACGATATCAAAACCATGAACATTATTCTCAATGGTTGGTGTGTTTTGGGAAATGTTCATGAAGCTAAGAGGATTTGGAAAGATATCATTGCTTCTAAATGCAAGCCAGATGTTATTAGCTATGGGACAATGATAAATGCATTAACAAAGAAAGGTAAATTAGGAAAAGCCATGGAACTATACAGATCCATGTGGGAAACCGGAAGAAACCCGGATGTTAAAATCTGCAATAATGTCATTGATGCATTGTGTTTCAAGAAGAGAGTCCCTGAAGCTCTTGAAGTATTCAAGGAGATGAATGAGAAAGGTTGCTTTCCCAATGTTGTAACTTATAACTCACTTTTGAAGCATCTATGTAAGATAAGAAGAACAGAGAAAGTTTGGGAGATAGTGGAAGCGATGGAACATAAAGGAGGTGATTGTTCACCTAACGATGTAACATTCGGTTTCTTGCTTAAGTATTCACAAAAACCAAAGGATGTTGAGACAGTTTTAGAGAGGATGGTAAAGAACAGGTGTGAAATGACAAGTGATTTGTATAATTTGGTGTTTAGGTTATATGTGCAATGGGACAATAAAGAGAAAGCGAGAGAGATATGGAGTGAGATGGAGAGAAATGGATTAGGACCAGATCAGAGAACATATACTATTAGAGTTCATGGTTTATACACAAAGGGAGAAATTGGAGAAGCATTGAGTTACTATCAAGAAATGTTGTCAAGAGGAATGGTGCCAGAGCCAAGAACTGAGATGTTACTGAACCAAAACAAGACCAAGCCTAAAGAAGATGATAACAAGATTATATCTAACATAACAGTAGAAGAGTGTGAAAGTGACTGAATTTGACATGAAGAAACAAATTTCGATTTTAAAAAGCAATTTTCACATTCTCTTCAAAGATACTTTATGTTCTTACACAGCCATGGTTATAGTTGCTGTGTCTGGGACGTACCAACCATGATGAATCTCAACGGCTTTTTTTCTCCTAGCCAACCGAGATTTCCTACGAGCACCAGTGTTTTTGTGTAAAGCTTTAACCTTAACTGCTTTGTCAATTGCAGAATAAGCCTCTCCTATCAGTTTTTCAACAGATACTATCTCATCAGGTTGTGCATCTGTTTTCTTCTTGAGTCCCTCAAGTGCTTCCAAGACCTGTTAGTATATATATATTATGGAGTGAAAGAGATTAACATGGATGAATAAAACACTCGCAAGAGGATGAAGTTTATAGCATAATGAATGACCTTCTTCATCCGTGTTCGGGCTTCAGATTTCTTAGATTTGTTGTAAAGTCGTCTCTTCTCGGCTTGGCGAGCTCTCTTTGCAGCTGAATCAGCTTTCTTAGTCGGAGGAGCAGCTTCACACACAATCAATTGCCTCTTTGGCTTCTGTAACAGCAAATTTCCTGTCCATAATTTTCATAAAATTTCAAATCCTAAACGCTAAAATTTGCCACTTATGTTAAACATAAGAGAGCATGAATGAATTCAAAAATGGAGGTAAAATTCAATATTATTTCCAGTTACTGGTAAAGATTTTGGAACAGAGTTTACCGGAGGAGAAGGCGACACACTGAGACACGCTCTGAGAGAAGCTAAGGGATGAGCATAAAGTAGCCGACGAACCACGACGAGTGGAGAAGGAAGATGGTGATGACGAAGAAGAATTTCCCTTAAGCGAAAGGACTTTGAATTTGGAATCGAGCGTCGCACATGAAGAAAGACACTGCACTATCGTCGCCATCGATTTTTACAACGATTCTCGTCTCTCGCCCTCCCTAAGTAGAGTAATGGCTTGACTCTATTTCGAACCAGTGTCAGGTTATCCATATAGAAAGAAAGAGATAATATAACGTAATTACTATTTTACCCTTGGTTTATATTTGACTTAACAGCAACCAACCTCCATGGCCCATTGGCTAATGGCAAACAAAGAGAAACGGATTAACTCACAACTCTTCGTTTTGGTTATTTATGTTTTAGAAAGAGAACATAATACATTAAAATATTTTAAATTTAAATATAACTAAATTAAATTCAAACCAACATTAATATTTATTTTAATGTAATTTAAAATTAATAAATAAATACTTAATATAATAACAATATATTTTATTGTCGTTTTCAAAACACATAATTAAATAAAATCAAATCTATTAAAATACAAAATTTAATAATCCCATCTAAATTTTATTTGAAAACCCAGAATTAGATCAAAACAAAACCGAATCTAACCGGGTCTCATTTTTTTTTGTCAAACAACCGGGTCTAATTAAATCAATCAGATTTTAGAACTTTACCAATTACAACAACGTTTTATTTACGGGTTCATAATGTTTAATAGACTGCATGTCGTTTTTATTGTCCAGAACGAACTACTTGTCGGCACACAGTTTGTTCGTATATCTCAGGCTCTTCCGTCTGCTGCTCCAAAAACCAAAACCAAAACCTCAAGCGAAAAAGCGACAAATATGGCGTCGACGTCCTCTTCCGACGGAATTGCTGGAAGGATTCAAAATGCCTCATTGGCTCTTGTCTCCGATAACAGTTCAATGCTTGGTGTAAGTATTTACCATTCAAAGCACCTTCTTCTCTATTTTCATAATCACCCCTTCTCGATGCTATTGTCTCTGTGAATTTGACAGATAAGATCTTCATCTATAAATTTCACTTATGGACTTCGTTTATTTGTTACTTATTCTTAAGGACATTCGTAAAACAGTGACTATGATGAAGAACATTGCTGTTCAGTTAGAGAAAGATAATCAAACTGACAAGGTTTGTTTTTTACTTTTTTATTCTTCGATTCAATTCTATATTTGATTTTCTTATTAGTTTCATTTTGTTATTTCTTGGGTTTCGTTAGGTTAAAGACCTTGAAAATTCTGTGGCTGAGCTGTTGGATTTATATAGTGACTGTAATCACCGTTCATCAGCAATTCAATCTATTGCAAATGGGTATCAACCTAAGGAAGAAGTACTCACATTTCCTCCTTCAAGTCTTAATCTTTATGATTATTTTGATAGTTTTGATCTGACTCACTCTAATTGAACACAGTTAACTGACTTTCAAAAGTTACTTGATGATGAATTTAAAAAACTCAAGTCTTCAACTTCTTCTGTGTCACAAAATGATCATTTGATGCGTCAGTTTAGAGAAGCAGTTTGGGTATAACACTTATGACGACACCAATACATCTATTTGTTTCGTTTTTTTGTTTACTTGTTCATTATTTTCTTGCAGAACGTTCATCATGCAGGTGAACCAATGCCTGGTGATGACGAAGAAGACATTGTTATGACTAGTACTCAGTGTCCTCTTCTAAACATGAAATGCCCTTTGAGTGGGAAGCCTGTTACTGAACTAACAGATCCAGTTCGCAGGTACAATGGTTGTTGTTTTTGTTGTGTTGGATGCTTAGATGAATGATACTGAGTCTTTCTTAATCCTTGTCTGGTTACAGTATGGATTGTAGGCATGTATACGAGAAAGCTGTAATCTTGCAGTACATAGTCAGCAAACCTAATGCTAATTGTCCTGTAGCAGGTAATATAGTTGTTTCTCAATTGTATTGTAAGATATATATATATATATATACCTTTACTTTGTTCTTTTATATTGATTTGTTATTCTTATGATCACTTGAACTCCTTAGGTTGTAGAGGTAAACTGCAGAATAACAAAGTGATTTGTGATCCAACGTTGAAGTTTGAAATCGAGGAGATGAGGTCGTTAAACAAACAAAATAATAGGACTGAAGTTATTGAAGACTTCACTGATTTAGTCGATGAAGAATAAATCAAATTACCTCCAACAATAACAATTTGAAGCTTTATGTTTCTTTAAAGTTCTCAACGTTTGCTCTTGTTGCTTGTTACCAATTGTTTCCAAGTCTGTTAGATGTAAATAGTCGTCAGTTTCTGTCTTGACATTTCTTTTTTAATTTGGTTTATTAATTTTTAATGGTTAGGTTTTGGTTTGGCTATAAATCAAGTGTGGTTTTCAGATTCAATTTTGGTTCGAATTGGATTGGGCAATTAATATAAATATTAGAATGTAGGGGATAGAAACCTTCTAAATGGTATAGAGGGTTTAAGTTAGGATTATATTTGAAGACGTTAATGATAAAAAAAAAAAACTTTGGACGGCAGCCAATAAAATGATGATAGTGTTGCAGAGCCACCGATGTCTCTTCACTTCATCCCCTTTCACTCTACCTCACCGTCTCCGTACCACGCGTCTTATCACTCAATACCGCCCACTAGAATCTATCTCTCCAATCTCCGCATTTACCAGAATCCAACCCGATAGCATCCGAGTATCCGCCGTAAAACAAATCGCCGATGTGGCTGAGGGAGAAGAAGATGGTCCAATTGAGCTTCCACCGTCGTCATCATCTCTGTTTTCATCTACTAATTCCATTTTCGCCACTTCCGATGACCCTACTCCTCTCCAGTTAGCCACTAGTGTACTTCTAACCGGTGCCATCACTGTCTTCCTCATCCGCTCGGTTCGACGCCGCGCTAAACGCTCCAAAGAGCTGGTAAAAATTTTCTCCTCTGTTCAAACTCTATAGACTTTTGTTAAGATTCACACTAAGGAAGAACAAAGAATCACACTAATTTTGGTTTAATAATTGAATCAACCAAATTGATTTGATTAGCTTTGGTGTGGAATTTGTAGAGATTCAGATCATCTGGAGCAAAGAAAACATTGAAAGAAGAGGCAATGGATAATCTGAGAGCAATAAGTTCAACTCCGATAGAAAGTGATGGTAAGTCAACTCCATCGGCAGCTCAGGCGTTTCTTGGTGCTATATCAGCTGGAGTCATTGCTCTTATTCTTTACAAATTCACTCTTACCGTTGAATCAGGACTCAATCGTCAAACTATCTCTGATAACTTCTCTGTTCGTTTCTCTTCTCTTTATCTATTGACCATTCTTTCATTGTTGTCGGAACATTAAATCTTGTCTAAAAGCTTTATCTGTGTCTTCAATCTCTTGCAGGTTAGACAAATCACAGTAACTGTAAGGTATTATGTAGCATTAAACCTTTACCTTTACTACATTCTCCGTATACTTTTTTACAGTTTCTTCAGACCAAATTCTTCATTTTTTCTTGCAGGACTATCATCAATGGTATTTGCTATCTCGCAACCTTTGTTTTCGGTCTCAATGCTATCGGACTTTTACTTTACTCTGGTCAGTTAGCATTCAATGAAGATTCATTTGAAGACATAAAAGCCCCAGCAGAGACTGGAGACTCCTCAGGTGATAACAGTGAAGTAAATAAAAGCAGTGAGGATCAAAGCTCAGTTGATTAATCCGATTTTTGAATTCGGATAACCTAAAACTCTCTTGTATAATTAGAGTAGCATCAAAATTGTGATATGTTATAAGATTCCAAACAATAAATGACAACAACAAAAATCTTCCTATAAACCTTTTTCATTACTTGGTTCAGATAGAAATAAGACTTTGGAAAGTCTATACAGAAACTTCAAGTTCTTGATCTGAAAATCTAAGGCTGATGATAGATCTCATTTACAGAAAACTCCAGACGCGAAAAAAACATTTGTTTCTTCTCCTGCGTGTAATTTCTAAAAAGAACAACTGCTAGAGAGACCTCTGCTGGTATTATTATTGCTACTATATATATATAGTTCAGAGCTCTAGAACCACCTTACCAGGAATCTGTTTCTTCTCCTTGGCTTCATGAGCTGCTACAACATCAGTTATCGGAAATGTTTTTTCCACGGGTATCTTTAGCTTTCCAGCTTCAACTAACCGCTGAATCTCGGCTAAGCCTTCAGGATCAGCCCTCATATACGTCCACCAATAATCTATTTTTTTTTCCAGATCATAACAAGTCAGATTTATAACATTAACCTTTTTCTCACACAAAAGCTCATTGAGACAGGTCTAGTTATTGAAATCGAAGAGAGAGTTATGCAAGATTTATCATATACCTATTCCATGAGAATACTGATATTGTATCTTTTTCTTCATCAAGAGTGAACTAGCAAGAGGAAGTCCAAGCACGAAACCGTATCTATCAGTCAACGATGCAGCTTCACCCTTTATTCAATAGATACATGCAAGATAAGAAAAAAAAAACACTTTTGTTAAGCAAAATCGAAGACCTAAGCAACCAAGGTGCCTGCAGCTCGTAAAGCAGAAGAAATGCTAGGAATAACATATACCTGGAGAGTCATATAGTTTCCACCTTTTCTCAAGAAGTTTATGCCTATTCTCTCTGTTTCAGGCCCACCAATAGTATCCAGTACAGCATCAAATTTTCCTTTAACCACAAGCTCAATGTCCTGTAAATGAAACAGATACAGGTTCAGGAATCAAAACAAGATCATTATGTCTCCACTTTAGGCGAGCAAATAAATAAATAAATAAACTTGTGTTCACTACCTCAGTTGTGTAGTCAACAGCTTGCTCGGCACCAGCTGCAAGTATTCTATCTTTGGTTTGACCTACACAAGAGGCTGTAACGTGACACCCAGAGGCTACCGCAAGCTGGATTGCAGCAAAACCTACTGCTCCTCCTCCTCCAAAAACTAATACTCTTTGTCTGTAAATAGAAAGGTTCTTAGAAACAAAAATGAAATGAAAGCATCTATGAATGTTAAAAGGTGAATTAATATCAACTTCTTGCCATATAAAGACAATAATAACATACCCTTCAGTTATCCGAGCATTACTCTTCAAACCTCGCCAAGCAGTCAACGCTGCAAAAGGAATAGCACATGCCTCCTACACGAGACAGTCAGTTAATCGAAAAACAAAACCCAAAGATAGAGAGACGTTAAAGGGTATATATATAAAGATCTTCCAACGTACCACATGAGAAACTGATGATGGCTTTAAAGTGAGTTCTTCTTCAGAAAGAACTCCATAGTCAGTATAAGTACCTCTTAAGGCTGTAGGATGCAATGCACCAAAAACTTCTTGTCCTACTTTAAATGACTTGACTGAATTCCCAATGGCTGCAACTTCACCACTGACATCTCGTCCTATAATAATAGGTAGATGTGGTTCGAATACAGAACGTCCATATCCTGCTCGTATCTAAAATCAAATAACATTTCGTCAACATAAATCTTGTTGCTAAATCAATCAAACTATTCTTATTATCACGGAAGACAAGATTCTGCTTCAACATCTATAGAATGGAAGAACCAATGCTAACCGATCACGATGATTCTAATACCTAACTAAGGCAAGCTTCGATTATATATCAAATCAAAGCAGTAATAACACTCACTCTGCAATCAAGAGGATTGACGGAGACAGCTTTCGCACGGACGAGAACCTCATTTGGATTAAGATTCGGCACCGGAACATTCTCCCGGAGCTCCAAAACCCCTGGACCGCCAAAGCGAGGTAACATCACAGCACGGCAACCGGTAAAGATGCTTCGTAGAGAGCTTAACGTCACCGGCCGAGAAAATAATCTAGCACCGGAATTATCGCGAAATGATCTCATCAGTCTCATTTCTCTCCGTCTTCAATGAAATCAATTTACTCTTCTTCTTCGTTGATGCGAGAGATCTGATTCTTCTATTTTAGTTTTTTTTTTTAACACAGAAACGGGAAAGTTAAGACGTGGCAGCTTTTGCGTCCGCAGAGCTGGTTTGGTTTGTTTACTTAACTAAACTGTACATGCAACACTGACTTTGGATTTTAATTTACCGGTTTAATATATGTTAAGCACAATAAACCGATGACAAAAAAAGGTTAAACGGATTAAAAAAAATGTACAGCATAAGAGAATATTTTTAAAAAATATACCAGAAATATAATTAACAAAAGCTTCCCTAGGAAACAAATTAGAAACAAGAGAAAACCGACGTTTCATCATCGTCTTCCTCTGGATCTCTCTCTCGTCCTTTGGATTAATTCTCGATTGTTCTGGTACGATCATGACGATAATTGGATTCTCAAACTTGTGATTATGTTTTTGGTTAATTTTACTGGTTTTGGTTGGTTAATTATCTTTTGCAAATTCATTTGATACGAGCAGGCTGAAGAATTGCATTGTTATGATATTGATCTCCTTTGATAATCTAGGGTTTTTAATTTTCTGAATTCTCTGTTTTGTGCTTTTTCGATTATCCAGTAGTTGTTGGTTTTCAGTTGCTGCAGTTTCCAAGCTTCTTTGTTTAATCTTATTGCTACTAGTAAAGTAAGGTCATGATTGTTTACTTAAATAAAATTCTCTGAATCTCCTTTACTTTTAATTATTTTTATTATTATATTTTGTTTGATCTGATTTTGGTAGGCTTGTTTCCTCCTTAATTTATTAATTAGTATGTTCTTTTTAGAACAAGAGTGATTAGTTTTACTTTCTATGTGTTTGGGAGTTTCAGCAGTGTTCTTGCTTTCTGAATTGAGTTTGCTCTACTCTGCAATGTATCCCTGAAGTTGAATGTTCATTCCTTAGTGAGGATACAATTTCTTTGTGGCTCCATTACTTTTGCTTATGACTATATGTATTCAAGAACGTTTTGAGACTTTGATGCGATTATTGTGCTTATTGGAAGCAGTAGTTAAAATTATCTTCCAAAGGATAACAGCATCGAGCTTTCGTTGTCTTTATAGGTGAAATTTATCTCTTTTTTAGCAGTAATGTTACTGATCTTTGTAAATTCAACTACCAAGGTAACAGGGTTTTATTACTGCAACAAGCAATGAGACAAAGAAATACGATGATTGGTTTAGACATGGAACAGAATTCTCAAAGCTTTGTCCTCCATCCTGAACCATGCATTGTAACGAACGAGTTTCTGCATCCAGATATGCCACCCGTGAACTATGTTCCTAATTTAGAAGCGCAGTCTCTGCAACAACCCTATGACAACAACTCAATGTTCTACGGGTTTCCACAGTACCATCATCAATGTTCTTCAAATCTTGGTGCTAGCATGTCAACCGTACCAAATTTCTATCACCCTTATCCTACTTATCATGCTCCACCTAGTCATTTGTTGTCTACTGGAAACCATGGTACAGTTGTTGGAGTTACTTCCACTGAAGATGAGAGGAATGCCTATTTTATGGATCACGGAT
Organism: Leavenworthia alabamica; assembly: GCA_000411055.1. NCBI lineage: Eukaryota > Viridiplantae > Streptophyta > Magnoliopsida > Brassicales > Brassicaceae > Leavenworthia > Leavenworthia alabamica. Next base: position 56,222 of record KE156271.1, read on the forward strand.
ACAAAAGAAAAAGTTCGGAAGTGTTACCTGGAAATTCTCAGTATCTAAGCACTGCAGCAGGACCTCCTCGTTCTTTCCCCCAGTTGAATACACCAGAGACTGCACCTTTCTCATTCCCACATTTTGGTACGTACCCACAAGTACAACCACTAGATCAGATAAGTCTGAGGAACAGAGCAGGAGCAGCTACAATGGATCCACCTCCCTCTCATGGTCATAACAACTTTATCCAAGGATATGCAGCTCACCCTTTTCCACATCCTTCCTCAATTTGGTATGACCAAAATGATAATGGCCACAGATCTGATGGATCATCTTCGCTTTGGTCCCAAGCGCCCTTTGTACCTTATATGCATGGTACTTTCCTTATTCTCAGCACTTAGATTGATAATTTTGCAAGTTCTTGAAATTTTTATTCTTCTTCTTCTTGAATGATCTCTTAGGTAACGTTGGTACTGGATCCATGGACTCTGGTAATGGCCACAGATCTGATGGATCATCATCGTTTTGGTCCCAAGCACCATCTGTACCTTATATGCATGGTATTACCTTATTCTCAGCGCTGAGATTGGTCTTTTTGCAAGTTCTTGAAAATTTTATTCTTCTTCTTCTTGAATGGTCTCTTAGGTAACGTTGGTACTGGATCCATAAACTCTGGTAATGGCTTCTTCCCAAGATACCATGAAACGTCTAGTAGCAGAAACCCCACACCATCTGTATACCCAAGGAACCACTATTTTAGCCATCACCCCATACCTTCTCCTCCCACCGTATACCCTCACATGCCTGCAGCCTCATACACTGTCCCTGAAACTATGCATGCTGTTTCATACAGTCATGCGGTACCGGTTCAACCAACCGTGTTTAGGATAAACCAACAACATCCCCGAGAAGATTTTGCACCTGCAGCAATTCTAAGACACCATGAATTGCCTCACTTTAGAGCAACGCCTGCAGATGTACTACCCTCTTAAGCAAATTTTCACATTCTAGTGTCAATTTGTTCGTAAGGGTGTTAGCTTTCCAATACTGGCTTTTTTTTTCTTTCTGTTATGTGTAGGAAGTTGGACGTTTAGAGGTAGGAAACTTCTACGATGCTGTTAATTATGTTGATCATCATGAAGACATGCGCTTGGACATAGAGGACATGTCATATGAGGTGAGTCCACAGGCCACAGTTACTCTTACAGTAATCACACGAGTCCACGGTTACTCTTCAATAAATTCACATTGATTTGTCTCATCTTACAATATTCAACACTCGTGTCATGAAGGAGCTTCTTGATTTGAGCGACCAGATTGGAACTGTGAAGACTGGCTTGTCAGAAGAAGATGTTACAGATCTATTGAAAAGAAGAACTTCAGTATGGACCAGAATCAACTTGGAAGAAGCTCCATCTACCGATTCTTGCATCATATGCCAGGTAAAGCTAGGAAAATCTTGATTCTGCATCCTCCGCTCCAAGCTTATGCACACATTCACACACTCGTCTTAGTAGTAAAAATCTCTTCTCTTTTTGTTCTTGTAATGGGGAATTGACAGGAAGACTACAAGAACCAAGATAAGATCGCAACGCTGGATTGCATCCACAAGTACCATGTAGAATGCTTGAAGAAGTGGTTGGTTATCAAGAACGTTTGCCCAATCTGTAAATCAGAGGTACTGATCACAGAGAAGGAAGTAAGGTAGCTGCAGATTCAACCTAAGAAACATTAGTGCAGATGGTTTTTTTTTCGAGGTACTTATAAATCTATTGGTTTTCTAAGAGAAACAGTCAGGGAAACTTTCAGCCTCGAGTTCTGTAAATTTGTACTTTTGAACACATGATTTGGTGTGGGAGATTGACTTAGTATAGGCTTTTTTAGTTCTTTGTACTTTTTGGTTACTAGTACTCTGAAACAAACTTAGACCAAAAGAAGCAACCAAAGAAAACACAAGGGAGACTCATCTCCATATCTTCCATACATAATCAAACTATATAGTTCCCTAGTTACTGAACAAAATGGCTTAGATGGAGATCAACTTGAGCAGCAACCAACCTTCTTGACCTCAGAAACATCGTCCTTAGAGCCAACATTAATACTCTTTCCTTTAGGAACAGTAGTAGAATCATCATCATCATCTCCTATATCAAGAGCTTTCTTGCTAGCTACACGATTATTTGAGAAAGCATTTTGAGTAAAAGCATCTTCAACGATCAATGCTTCAAGTGCAGAACTTGTAAAGGAAATCGTAATCATCGTCTGCTCTATATGCTGCCATTTATCTATACTAAACCGGGTTTATCAAACGCCAAGCAAGTTTGAAGTTACAAAAAGGCTTGGTTTCGTAAAATTTTGATTAAGAAATCAACCAAAATAAAAATAAAAAGGGTTGACTTCTCTTTTAACTGTCAACGTTATTTATGTTTTGGGCTTATTAAGTTGGGCTTCAACATTATGAAACGACGACGTATTCTGCGTATACCAAATTCTAGAGGTCTCCTTCGTTTTTGTTCATCTCTCTCTCGCTAAACATTTAGATCGCTGCAAGCTAGCTGCTTCTCTCGTACATCTGATTAGCTCTGCTGTAATTTTTTTTTCTTCTTCCAAGAGTTGAGGTAATTTTAATCCTTTTTTTGTTATAGATTCGTAGTCTTCTTCATCTTTTGTTTAATGGATCATCAACCTTGGTGCTTGACTGCAAAAAATTTTGATTCGAGATTTCTGGAAAATTAACCTAATTTTTCTTATTCACGTGAAATAAAAAGGTCTTCACTTTATTATGAAAATTCCTGATTGAGTTTTTCAGTTAAATCTCTTTGTGATTGAAACGACACTTGTTTTCCTTTTTCTTCCCAGAAAAAACAAATAAAAATCGTAACTTTTCAATCTTCATCAATTATTAAAAGTCTAAATCTTTGTCAAATCAAATCCTTTATTCCTCTGTATCGCAGATCTCAAGAGTTTATTAACAAAAATGAATAAAAATCAACGAATCGATATCCCTTCACCGTTAGTCACCGGCTCTGCTTCAGCAGATGGTGAGCTTAGTGAAGACGATATCTTCTCAATCGACATAGCTAGCGCTCCTCGTCATTCTCCTTCATCCTCTCCGTCACAACACCATCCACCTGCTCGTCAGCTACAAAGAAGTAAAAGCTGTTTGAAAAATGTTGAAGCTTCTGGTATCCTTGCAGCTCTTCCTGGACCATCTGGTAACAGTTACTTAAACCATGTCTTTCATCACAAGCCTGTATCTGCACTCTCCACGACTTCTTCAGATGGTGTTGGTGCATCAGCTGTTTCTGCATCTTCGTCTCGGACCATTCCATCCGCTCCTAAACCACTTCAAGAGAGGATTCCATTTTCAGCTTCTTATATAGGTGGTGGAGGGAAGTTTCCTCAATCAGCTCCTGTTCAAGTGCCTTCAGCGATGATGAATCGTCATAAGAAAGAATTTAAGCTGACTGATGTTGTGGATGAGGACGAGGAGGGAGAAGAAGAGGAAGGTGAAAGGCTTCCACCACATGAGATTGTAGCTCGGTCTTTGGCTCAGTCTTCGTTGTTATCTTGCTCTGTGCTTGAAGGTGCAGGAAGAACACTTAAAGGGAGAGATCTCCGTCAGGTAAGGAACGCTGTTTTCAGAAAAACCGGTTTCATAGATTGAAGTCTTTTCACAAAAACCATTCTTTGATTTGTTATTCAATTGAACTTCTTTATCACATAAACTTTCCAATGTATGTTCATATGTGCCTACATTAGACTGATTTGGTTACTTCATATCAAGTAGAGTAATGTGATTGCACATGTTTATTGTAATTGCTTCAACCTTCACATTTTGATGAGAGATAGCTTTGGAGAAGTTTGAGTTTTGAGTCTCATACATTAGTCTTCCCTTAGAAGAAGATTGATCACCTTTTGTGCTGTTGTAATATTTGTTCTTTTCAAATTCTTTATTTTTAATGCAAATTTATGAAGTTGTGAAGAGGCTAAAAGGCTATGACATTTCTTAAAGCGACTTTTTAAAACTAGATCTTTTGAGAAAAAGACATTGAGATCTTACAAGAGAAACAGAGGGGACCATTCTTGTTTTGGTTCCATCTTCTTCACAATCTCTCTCAACCCTTTAGATATTTTGTGGTTTAGTGAAAAAAACGTTTTACTTGGGCATAACATGTAATGTAGTTGTACCATACAAACTGAATACATCACAACATGGATTTGTTTAGTTATGAGAAGACCTTAAATAAAGATTGGTACTTTATGATATCTCAACATCTTCTCAGAATCTAATTTGGTTTGGTTGGTGATGTTTTAATTACATCACATGTTGATGTTTTGTTTTTTTTCTTGTAAAAGGTAAATTCAAAAGATTCTATTATGGTAAATAAAAGTAAATAAACATAAGAAATGATACATTAAGTTTTTAGGTAACTTACAATCCAATAAAGATTGACTAGTTTTGATCAAGTTCCTTCATTTAGACCAACATGGATGGCTCTCTATACCTATCTCATGTGCCCCATTCATTTACTAATCAAAGACAATAACATCATATTCATGTTTTGGTGGATCTTCTCCTACCACTAAAGTAGGTGAGAGACAACATTTAATGACATCAAACATAAACACATATCTTCCTTTTACTCTTGTTGTAATTTAAGGGAAGTGGCTAAATCCACCCTGATGTTCCAGAAGAAGAAACAATTCATAACTTACTGTTCATGGAAAATGACTAACTTATATCTTTTGGGGCCAATGGATTAAGTGAGAAATAGAAATCAAACCCATACTCATGTTGTTTTAGCAACAAGAATCTAACTTGAATAGAGCATAGTTTCTTGACTGAGTAAAGAAGTAAAGACCCATATGAACTTAAAGAGAAAGTTTAAGACTTTTATTAAAGCACTCATGGAGTTACATAACAAGAACAAGGAACTACTGTTTCTCAAGTAACTGGGTATTGCAGTAACAAGATAATGATGATGATACAAACACAAAGCAATCTAACCATAATGGAACTACATAACGTTTGGTCTAAGTGGTGAAAATATGAAAATTACAATTGGCAAGGTTAGGACAGTGGAAGAACAAGAAGAAAAACCTGAAATTGTGAGACACAAAAGTGTTCTTCTTCTTGTCTTTTATCCATTACTTGCGTTTCTTTTTTCAAGCCAATGAATACACAAACCAATCTAAGCCAAGCTTGAAGCTTGTTAAGCCCTGCATAATGTTTTTTTTTGAGTTGAATGCAAAGTAAAGTAAACTTGATGTAAAAAGGACAAAACTTGGGACTAACCTGGAATGAGAGGATTAGTATCTATTGTGTCAATGGCGAGAAATAGAGGAAGCAGAGGATGGTTTGTTGGTAAAACCGTCATGTTGCTCCTCTTCTTGGCCTTGAAACCGTGCTGGTATACGAAAACCGGAAGAGAATTCACCTGAGGAGAAGCCAATTCCTGGAATTGCTGATTGGTGAACCGGCGGTTGAATGTTATGGTGGTGATGATGGTGGTTAAGATCGTCAGTGGAGATGGATGGTTGATGATCAAACCAAGCACGGATCATAGGTGTGTAACTGGACTGAAGGGGACCCCTTTGAGAATAAAGTTGTTGGCTTTGGCCAAGAACTGGTTGAAACGACGTCGTTGAAGGAGGAGGAGGAGCAAAGAGAAACCCTCCTCCGTTTCCTGTATCTGTTGCTCCGCCGTTGTTCCAAGCCACAAGTCTCTGAATCCTTGCGAATTCCGACGATTGTTGCTCCCAACCCACCGAGTTCGATGTGTCAAACCCTAAGGGATTACTCTGCCCGTAAAATAGAACAGGCTCGGAGGCAGAAGCGGA
>KE156271.1:62668-108454 GCA_000411055.1 Leavenworthia alabamica
ATAAAACTCTCTCTCATACTTGTCTTCTCACCTTAAAACCCTAACCCTAATAAAAAAAACCAGAGAAAATAGAACAAAGCAGCTAAATAATCTCAAGGAAGAGGTTTCTTATTGTAGAGACTAACCCATATCTGAAAAAAATCTCACTTCATCTGGGTTTAATCATCAAACTAGAAAACAGAAGAAGAAGAAGAAGACCAAAGAGATGAAGCTAAACAAGAGAGAGAGAGAAAGGGAGATGTTGCAATTGACCAATCAATAAAAACCCAGAGAAAGCTTCTTTTTTTTCTTTCTTTTTATCTGAAATTTCTTGGGAAAATTTAAAGAGAAAGTAAAAAGTAAAAGAGACAAGAGAAGGAAGAGAGTGTTGGGTTGATGATGACCCAACTGGTAAGATGACAGTGTTTGCTGTCATTAAATATCTCTCATCTCACTCATTTCTATATTCTTTTTTTTTTCTATGTTTTTTTTTTCTTTTTTGGGTAATTTTTCTCTTTTTTGCCAGCAAATCATAGCTTAGTTGTTTCCCTAATTCTATTCGTATTTTGTTTTCAAAAATTATTAAATCTGACTTATTTAAGTTTATGACAGTAAATACATGTAAAAAATATTATCTTTGGTCAACGAAAATTATATATATTAAATACTTTTACCTATTAATTACAACTACAAAAATGGGTATTATATTGTGTTCGTGGACATTTACACATAAATCATAACATTCTTTGTAATATGTCATTCATACGTGGAAATTACTGGATTTTAACCCAAATTATGACAACCACTTAATTATTAATTATATATATGATCATGATTGTAACAAATATTAAAAATAAAACGCAAAATATCATCAGACGTATCATAATTCATACTGGTTATTGCGTTGTAATTACAGGGAGGAACTACTTTATTATCAGGTTAACAAGTTCAATAAATGAATAAATACCTTGAAAACCTATGGTGTTGGCTCGGTCAAGGTTCAATTTAACCTTTTGAGTTTCTCTAGTTTCTTTTAAGGGTTGACCAATACAAAGCAAATATACATCAGAGATTGTTGATGCTCCACTTCTCCACTTTTGTCATTGTTTTTAAGCTGATTTTATTCGAAAAAATCGAACTCGATAAAAAAAAAAGAATATCATAATTAGGGCTCCTCATACTCCTCTATATCCTTAGAATAATTTGTTTTATTAAACCAATTTTATCATAACTTTTGATGTTTTTTTCTTCTTCTAAATCTCGCTTAGAAAATCTTATTGCTTCACTTTTAATGGAAAATAAAAAATGAGATCCTCGTTTTTGTGTTACATAATCCATTATTTATTTCCTTTGTCAAAATAATTGCTTTACCCGTCTCGTGCATATAATAACCCAAGTTCATATAAAAAGGTATGTCGAAATAAAAGAATAAAATATATAAATAAATTATAAACTAATAAAGGAGAGTAAAAGACAATCTAATAATTATTTCAATAATTATTGAGAATTTTACATGTTCAAAAACTATTGGTAGGACTCTATAATGATTCTTGAATCCCAACAATTTGACTATAACTCGCATAACTATTTCATATACCTAATAACATATTAACACAAAATATCTCCATAGTGGTTAAAACGAATAAATACAACAAACCCGTAACATTATTCACACAATTTATAACAATATAAAATTCGAACGCACGTACGTTAAGTGTTTTAATAAGTTTTTTTTCAAAAAATAAAAAAGTTGACGCAACACATCATATCATTACATTAAACTATACTATATTTTAGTTGGGGAAAAATATATTTAACAAATAATTACTATCAAAGATACCTACTTTGAATGGAATAATAAACTAGGAAAGTGACATTTTAGCATATAGAAAAAGTGGTCAACTGTATAAAATAAATTGATCCAAACAAAACAAATTATCTAGTTAACATATTGAATATATAGGTGACCAATTAAAGGAGAATATATGTCCCGAATACAATAATTAAGCACTATAAAACCAATATTTATTAAACAAAATAACTAATTAATAACTTTATTGTGAAATTTGACAGTGCATATATAATATATGACATTATGACTCATCATATGTTTTTTTGGGGATATGGCCAACTAGGCAAGTAGTGTGTATGACTGTATATGTGTGCTAATTTTATCTTCATTCCTCTCATGTTTTCGTGTGCTATATATAACATTTTTTAATTAAAATTAAATTCTTGGATAACATTTTTCCTATATAAAAAATGTTAAACAGAAATTACAATTTTTTTTTTCAAAAAAAGTTATCCTATGTTTAATATTTTGTAATTAAAAAATTATTATTGTAGAATATTAATGCATTTTTCACAAAAAATATATTTTATAACTTCAATTAAAATGATAATTTAAAAAGAAAATTTAAAGATATAATAAATTCCCAAAAATTATAGAAAGTAAAATAGAATTTTAACTTTATTTTTAATCTGACTTGAAAAATATCAAACATATAATCAAAAATCAATAGTTCCCAATCAGTTCTTCATTATTGACTCGGTAGCTACTACCATTCATTGGTTTGTGAATACTTAGAAATGTGTTTACATGATTCGATTGCTACGAATCATGGTTTAAATTGAAAATAATTAAAGAAGAAGTCCAATTTGATTTGTTTTAAGAGTATAAGGAGTGAACATGAAAACAACTCGTCCGAGTTTTAAAAGAGAGAGAGAAAGAGGAAAGACACGTAACGTCAGATTGGCACGTAGGACATGACTTTTCATGATGACGTAACGACACATGATAAAATGGCTCCACTTAAAAATTAACACTTAACCTACTTTACCCTTTGATTTTCAACTTAATCACGATTTTACCCTTTACTGGCAATTTCATGATTTTTGTCGTATCAGTTCTATAAAATCATTTGTTTCTTTATTCTCAAAAACATAAATTTGATTTAAATTATTTATATTAATGAATAATTAAACACCATTCTGTCCATTCGCTATCAAAATTATTTTGTTTTGTTTGATATTATTTGTCATTTTCGAATTGTCTCTATTTGTCTATATTTATTTATTACTCATACTTTTTTTCTTGTACTTGTATTTATCTACTACTATTTACTTGTAACACACTATATAAAAGGGTAAAGAGAACAAATAAATCGTTGCTGAGAGAACAAAAAAAAACTGAAAAAGAAATATGAATTTTTTACTGAAATATATAGGTTAAAATTACTAATTAGTATTTTATTTCCACATAAATCATTTTTATTTTTGTAGAAAAAGAAAGAGAAGAAAAGGTGAGACACTGAGAAGGGACATGATACGTCCTTTCACTATCAAACTTGTTGTCACATCTATTTATTCATCAAAGTAATAAAATTTTAAAATCATAAAGACAGAAAGGCTCGTGATCCAATAATAATATCAACAAGTACACTTTCTTCTGTCTGTAAATAAAAATTATACTATTGCAAGCTAGATAAATGCACTTTATGAATAGACGTCTTTAGATATGGAATACAAGAGTCAAACTTTCATAACACCAAGGATTAATGTTACTTTAATTACTATAACAAATTTTCATATTATTCATTAACAAGTATTACTATTGTTTGATGTTTAACGTAAACGTATATACTTATTCCACCACACAGAGCCGGCCCTGAATGAAAGCAGGTCAAGCATCTGTTTGGGGCATGGGAGTGCTCTCTTATAGCTTACAAAGATAAAACATTAAATGTAAATAGCTCCATGAAACAAAGAGAGAAAAAAAAAGAGAGCTTTGAAGATTTTGCTTCATTACACTCAAAATGAAGAGAAGAGATTACAGAGTGTAAAAATAATAATTCCCATGAATTTTCCTGAAGGTCTGATACCATGTTGAAGTTTTAGAAACAGAGAATGTGATGTTAAAACAGAGCACAAATCTCTTCTTAGAACAACATACAGAAAACGTTTTATATTATTGAGCTCTAATGAGCATTAATCTAAAAAAGTAAAACATTAAATGTAAATAGCTCCATGAGAAGCAAAAATGTAAAACACAAAAGAGTTTTGATTGTGCTCAGAAGAAGAGATTGAAACGTTTCTGATTTTATTCAAAGATTCTTGTTTTGGTTACAGTGAACATACTTTTATAGTGTTAACACAATGATAAAATAGGAGCTTTTGAGGATAAGATTAACAGCTGTAGATTTGCTTTTTCACACGTTTCTGTATCCAATGCAACAACCCATTTCTCAGTCTTGATTTTGAAAGTTGTACTATGTCTAGTCAACTTGTCTTTATCCTTTGTTGCAGGCTTGCAGCCTGAGACGTGCTCTGTTTTGCTAAGGCAAAGTGTCTATTGGCTTTATCTTTAACACCAAGGACATTGTGTAATAAGAAGATCAAAAAGAGAAGAGATCAGCACAAAGCAATCTGTGATAAGTTGGTAGTGTGCAATGGCAGTATCATACAATCATAGGAGAGAAACAATAAGTGACAATTTTGAACTTACGCCATGGATAATGTAGCTGAAACTTTTCCTCCAACCACTTGAGAATTCTTAAAGATCGATTTAGGAACTACAAAAAAGACACAAGAGTAGATAGTTCTAACCATTCCACAGTTATATAGTCTAGTCTATCACACAAAACAGACAAGAAGAGTTTCTAAGTACTGTGGCTGCTTCATTCCACCACTCTACTGCTGGTAGTTGTCTTGTGGTGGTCCTCCATAGTTTGGTGTGGCGGTGCTCCTCCATAGTTTGATGTCGGTGCTCCTGCATAGTGGTGGTAGTGCTCCTCCCATGTTGTTTTGCGTTGGTGCTCCTCCATAATTTGGTGGAGGCCTCCTGCCATGTTATCTCTTCTCCTCTCAAAGTTTCTGCTTCTACCAAAGTTGCGAGGACGGTCATTGCGTCTGTTTCTTTCATTAGCTCTAGCATTGTTCCTTATCCAAAGCTACTTCACTCCACTGTGAAGACACTGAATAGTATTACACCAGTAACATGCTTCTTTATATTATTTTGAAAGCGTCATGCATGAAACTATGATTTCAAAAATTTCTGATAACTTTGGATTCTAATTCTGATTTCGAAGTCTTTCCTGCTATCTAATTTGTAAATATTGAATTATTATAGCTTTCACTTATATAGATATAAAAATATAATGATTGAAACTAGTTATAATCCAATGACTGCTTTAAAAAAAACATAATCAGGAATTGTCTAAAACATAAAACCGTTAAAAACCTGGCAATTAATATGCAATTTTTTTTTTTTTTGGTGATATGGTATTTTTTGTAATTAATTGTCACTAGAGGAGACAGATTCTCAAAGGTGAAAAAATTAAAGATCCCTTAATTGTAACATGAATTGAAAAAATAAAAAAAATACTTTTGGGCCTTTAGCCACAGCACACCAAAGCACACCAAAATACAGAAAAAAACATAGCCAAAGGGTGAGTGAGTTACTCACTGTTGAAATTGATAGAGGGAGAGATTCAGAGATGAGTGGTGAGAACGTGATATGATTATGATAATGCGGTGACTCTAACAACACAGAGACTGATTTTGTTTGGGATGTGTTTTCATGGCGAATTGAGAGATTATTTCAGTGAGATTTTGCTCTGATCCACGAATTTTGCTGCTCTGATTCATTATGTATGCTTGCTAAATCTTTACGCATTTTCCTTTTTTTTTTTGAGATTTATTTGGGATCTAATTTGTTAAATTACATGAAACCCTGACCTATCTGATTTAGGCTTGTTTGAATCCATGTTGTTGAGCTTATGGGCATGTGTTTTTATTATTAGCTTGTGTGAGAGACTGATGTTGATCTCAATTTCTTCTGAAGAAACCCAATTTTGGTTTTTAAATGTAAGATGATCTGTTTGATGATGCTTGTTTCGTATTGCAGAATATGCAGTTAGTTTGTATAGATGGTTTGTGAAGCTGAGATTGAGATGTTAGGAGGTGAAAGCTTCGAAGGTTCATTTGAGGATCATCAGATATTCAGAAAAGTTTTCTTTGAAACTGATCCTAGAATCACTACTAAACGATGTCTTGTTACTGGAGCTATTCAGTTTGAATCTGATTCCAGTAACATTGTCAATTCTTCTCTTAGTTCCAACAATGATAACTCTGTGGTAACAAGTGGATATGCATCTCTACAAGGTTATACTTCACAATATGATTCAGAATCTAACACCAGAGGTAAGAGAGTGAAGCTTTCTGGTAGTACGCATTTGGATGAAAGGGAAGAAAAGGGATTGTCGCCTTTGTATGGTTTTCCATATTCTGATATAGCTAGAGAAACAATACCTCTCCATTTAGTTGAATCATCTAATAAGGGTGTTTCAACTAGCTCATATTTGCTAAAGCAAAGCATTGATAAAGGAAGAGAAGTTTATTTTTGTGGCATTCTCTCTGAAAAGTGTAAGTCACAAAACTTGGAAAAATGTGATGGACAGGAATTTAAAGCAATTGCCTCGACCAGAATGACCCGCGAAGGTGCATCTACGCCTCATAGTGACAAGGCTTACTTCCCACTACAGTTGAGTTATGGATCTAAAGCATCTCCTAATGAGTTAACTATGTCTAGAACCTGTCTAAAAGTTGATCCTAAAGAAGACCCTCGTCCTCTCCTCAACAAGTATATCTGTAAGTTGCTAACTGCTGCCAGATGGAAAATCGAGAATCGCGAAAGATCAGGTAAGAAATACTTAGAAACATTTTATGTATCTCCAGAGGGACGGAAGTTTCGTGAATTTGGGCCAGCTTGGAGATCATTGGGTAGGATCCTATTAACTGATCATAAGTTAATAGATAACGGTACTAAGAAATGGACTGGTATCAATGACTTCTGGTCCGATCTCTCTCTTACATTGTTGGACATAGAGGAGAACATGAAGAATTTAAATCTGGCTAATACACGTGCACTTTGGTGGAGTACTTTGGAGCCTTTTGTGACTGCTGTTTTCATTTCTAAGCAAGTTGTTTCATTAAGAAAAGGAAATAAAGTTGAAGTTGCAAGGAATTTGGTTATTGATAAGTTTAAGAAAGAAGATGCAAGTTGTTTGAACATGACGTCAGGCTGTCCTGAAAGTGTGCTGACAGTATCTGAAGGGATTCATCTTGTTTATGACGTGGATGCTAACCAAGAGATTAATGCAGATCTTGAGGGGCAAACTAAAGTTTCCCCTCGAAAAGTTTCTTCAAGACTAGAGAAGCAGAACAGAATTGGTAAGGAAATCTCTGGCACTGATGAGCTGGAAGTTAGCAAGGGCATTGGAGCTTTAAAATCTACAGCAGAAGACATGCATGATGAAAGTGTTATGAGAAAGAAGTTACACAGAAGACCCAAAAAGATATCAGAAATCAGACCAGCTCCCTCCGACCAACATGATAATCTACATTATAGTTCTCTCTGTAGCCTTGAATGCCAGGATAAAGAGATGGACAATTTTGACCTTATCTCAAAGGATAAACGATATGAAAGGTTAATGAATAAGAAGATGAAGAGTTCATGTGGCAATTCAAAGAAAGGAAGAAAGAAAGCTAGGAAGCATTGTACTCAGGATGATGACCTTTTGGTTTTGCCAATAATCAGAAACAAAGGTAAGGCTAGTAGATCAAGCCAGAAAAGGATAACCCCGAAAGCAAAACGTAGAACAAAAAAAAGAGACCAGAGGGGAGGGTGCAGGCTACTTCCTCGAACTACAACCAACGAGAAAAAACTATTTTGTCAAGGAAATTTCTCTATTTTAGGTCCAAGAACCATCTTATCATGGTTGATAGCTATGAAAGTAATTTTTAAGGACGAAGTAATCGAGTTACGAGATCCTGATGATGATACTGTAGTGAAAACAGGCCTGGTAACTAAAGATGGAGTGGTCTGTACATGTTGCAATAGGACTTTAGCACTTTCTCAATTCAAGAACCATGCTGGATTTAACCAGAACTGTCCATGTCTTAATCTTTTTATGGGGTCAGGAAAGCCTTTTCCTTCATGTCAGCTAGAAGCTTGGTCTGCTGAGTATAAGGCTCGAAGAAGTGGATGGAGATCAGAGGAAGCTTCTGACGATGATCCAAATGATGATTCTTGTGGAATTTGTGGTGATGGAGGTGAGCTAATATGCTGTGACAATTGTCCTTCTACCTTCCATCAGGCTTGCTTGTCAATGCAGGTAAATGTCTGGCTCATTTCAGGGTAAAATTTAAATTTTGGAAACTATTTTTGTCCTCAGTATTTGATTTTTTGCTAAACATACACACTGGGTGAAACTTCTCGCCTGATTTTGTTATCTTTTCTCATTCATTTCCAGTAAATTACATGGCATTAGTATAACCATGATTACTTACCTTACTAGAACTGTATCCTTAGCAAATTGATACACTCTAAAGAGATACTTGTGCTCTTTCTATTCAGGTTCTCCCTGAAGGAAATTGGTATTGCTTAAGCTGCACATGTTGGATATGCAAAGAGTTGGTTAGTGATAACGTACATGCTGAACGCTCTCAGGATTTTAAATGTTCTCAGTGTGCGCATAAATGTAATCACCTCTACCATTCGCAAACTCTTAGAAATTACGATTCATTTCTTTATCACATGAAACATAGCTTCTGGTAATCCAAAGGAAACCCATAATTTGAATTGTTTGGTTTGAAATCCATTTTGGCTGATAATTGTTGCTTTTATTAATCAGATCATGGAGTATGTCTGCAAGCGATAAGTAAACGCAGAAAACTCTTTCCAGAGACCTACTTTTGTGGTAAAACGTGTGAGAAGGTATTACTCATATCTAGCCAATGTGAACTAAACAGCTAATATGTATCGTGTATAACTTTTACCCTTTTAAGTACTTTTCAAAACTATATATATTTCTCCCTCTTCTTTGGCTCTTTAACTTGTTACAAAAGAAATTGTTACAGCTGCTTTGCAACTTTCTGGGATCTTGTTAAGTAATTTGTGTAATGCAGGTGCACACTGGTCTCAGTTCTCGTGTTGGAGTCATTAACACTAATGCTGATGGTCTGTCTTGGACAATTTTGAAATGTTTTCAAGAAGATGAAAAGTTTCATTCTGCTCGAAGGTTGGCACTTAAGGCTGAATGCAACTCGAAATTAGCTGTTGCTCTATCAATTATGGAGGAAAGCTTTCAGTCTATGGTAGATGCGAGAACTGGTATTGACATGATACCTCATGTGCTATACAACTGGGGGTAACGTCCTTTTGTCATTAGCTTGCAAACTTCGGTTTCTGTGTGTTAATTTTGTAAGTTCTGCTTTTCATATTTATCAATCTTTCTTAACTTTTTTGAATATTTGTTGCACTTCAAGGTCAAAATTTGCTCGCTTAGACTTTGAGGGGTTTTACACAGTGGTTGTGGAAAAGGACGATGAGATGATCTCAGTAGCATCCATCAGGTTAGTATGAATAAATTCGAGTTCAAGCTGAAAAGGAAAAAACTGTAATTTCATGGCTATCACATGTTTGAGATGAGATATAGAATCCTTAGGGTAATGCAATATGAAGCTCTTTTGTATATTTATAGCTCCTCTAAGCAAAACAAATATTTGACACTACTGGCAAATGTGTGCTTAGAAAAAATCTCACTTCTAGACATTGGCTAGTTACATATGAAAACCCATTGTACTGTTTCCAGGGTGCATGGAGTGACTGTTGCTGAGATGCCTCTTGTAGCTACATGTAGTAAGTATCGCCGTCAGGGGATGTGTAGAATCCTTGTAGCTGCCATTGAAGAGGTACAATATATAGAATTGTATCCATATGATTGTGTTATTGAACCTCCATCCAAAAAAATGTCCAAAGTTAGTACAATGATAGACACACAGCACTGCTCAAATGCTGACCTTGATAATCTCTTAGCTCATACTGCCTCTCATCTATTCTTGTCTTAATTGCTCGGCTATAGTAAGACACTGCTTTTGGCTGCAGATGCTTATGTCTCTCAAAGTTGAGCAGCTTGTGGTAGCTGCATTGCCGAGTTTAGTGGAAACTTGGACTGAAGGTTTTGGTTTCAAAACCATGGATGATGAAGAACGTGAAGCTCTCAAAACAACAAACTTGATGGTATTCCCTGGGACAATCCTGCTAAAGAAAACGCTATACAAGTGTACAAAACCCAACACTGTGAAAGGTAAAGTCAACCCCTGCCTCTCTCTCTCTCTCTCTCTAGTTACAGTAGACTTGATTGGATTTTTGGTTCTACACAGGTGTTTGTCTTTTTAAAGATAGCAATAACTCATCAAACAAAGACGCAGATCTAGAGTCAGGTCTAGACAAAGCCAGATTTGCCATGACTACCCAGCTTGAGAGCTGTGATCAGATGGTTCCAGCAGGTTCAGATGATGAGCCACACCCAAGCTTCCCCGTGCCAGTTGGAGCCAAGCAAACAGAACTAACTTTAGAAACAGAGAACCCAAGCCAAGACAGCGTTGCTGCTGACAGGCTTAAAACAATAACAGCCTCCATCGGAGAAGAAGAGTTGTCAAAGTTTTCAAGAGAAGAAGAAAT
Organism: Leavenworthia alabamica; assembly: GCA_000411055.1. Lineage (NCBI taxonomy): Eukaryota > Viridiplantae > Streptophyta > Magnoliopsida > Brassicales > Brassicaceae > Leavenworthia > Leavenworthia alabamica. The sequence goes on from KE156271.1 coordinate 73,173, forward strand.
GACAAGAGCTTCTTCTTCATCTGCAGCTTTAGAAGAAGTTAGTGTAGTAAATAATGTTAGTGATGAGATGTTGCTTTGTATTGATGAACATCTCGACTCTGATAGCTCTCAAGATTCAGAATAAATATTATTAGACAAAAATGATATGACCTTTTTTCACAATTTGAAAATAGCCTAATGTTATGTTGTTGAGTAAAAAAAGAGTGCAGAGCAGTTGACTTATTTTTGCAGGTTTGATAATGCAGTTACATATGCAGAGAAAGCTTTAGAGATTACTTCAGAAAACAATGAAGTTGAAACATTGTATAGAAATGTTAAACGGCGAAGTTCTACATGACATAAATGCCGTTTCAGGGACCACACTGGCTTTAGACCAAATGCAACTACTACGTCATACAAACATATTAACATATGTGATTCTGGTAATTTTGAGACAGAGAAGCAGAAACAAAAAAGACAAAGAAGATAAGATTTAAGATTCACTCTGTTTTTGTTTCCACTTCCAAAAACAGAGCAGTGTTTAGTTTCAATACAACTGGAAGTAAACTGAATCCAACCGTAATAACTTATTATTCCGATTCTAAAAAAGTAAATTATTGCAAAAAAAGAGTAGAAAAAAAAAGAGATTCAAAGTTTTTATCTTCTCTTAACCGGTGTTTTGTAATCCAGCAGCAATACCCTTCATGGTTAAGATGAGTGTGTCCTCAAGTCCAGGCGCATATTCACTTGTTGGGTTAAGCTTGACCAGCTCTTGTGCTGATTTGCTTGATTGCATGATCTCTTTTGAAATATGTGGTCGTAGAGTCACATTGTAGTTTGGATCACGGATCCTTTTCAATGTGTAGGCTTGGCATACATTGAGGGTTGTAATGTAAGAGTCACGCAGTCTAAGTCTCTGTTTCAAGTAAGGGTCTCCTTCAAGAAGGTCTTTGTGTCCAGCAGTCTACAACAATGGGATTTTCAGTGGTTTTGCTAAATATAAACACAAACAGAGGACTCTGTTTTATACCTGGAGGATGAGTTTCTTGGTTTCTTCATAGTTGGCTCTGAGTTTCTCTCCAAAAGCCCATAAATCTTCTGAGACAAGAAGTTTGTCGTACAATGCAGCGATCCCTGGGTCTCCCTTGGCTAACACCATTTCAATTAGATCGATGGTGACTCGGAAAAATGGCCAGTGTTGGTACATATCTTGCAGTATGTGGAGGTTTCTCACATCCTTCTTGATTGTATGGTTAAATGCTGCTCCAAATCCTAACCATACCGGAAGATGGAATCTTGTTTGCGTCCAAGCAAAGATCCATGGGATTGCACGTAGAGATTCGATCCCACCACTTGGTTTTCGCTTTGAAGGTCTACTTCCGATGTTCATACGTCCATACTCCATCTCTGGGGTAGCCTGCAAACCAAAACCAAACGGTTGTAGAACACATAATAACTTTGGTTGATTTTGGATTGATGTGAATGAATACTTACTAGGCGGAAGTACTCGACAAATCGTGGTTCTTGGAAAACAACAGACCGGTATTCCTCAGTTGCAACAACCGCCATTTCATCTAACATAGCACGCCACTCGGGTTTTGGTGAAATCGGTGGGTTCATTCCGTGCTCTAGAGTAGCAGCTGTGAAACGCTGAAGTGTTCTAAAGCATAAGTGTTCCTCTCCAAATGATTGCTCAATGACTTCACCCTGAACTGTGACTCGAAGAGAGCCATTAACTGTATCTGGTGGCTGAGACAATATAGCAAGATGAGTGGGACCACCTCCTCTTCCAACTGTGCCACCACGACCATGGAACATAGTTAGCTTGACTCCATATTTCTTAGAAACCTTTACAAGCTCTTCTTGAGCTTTGTATAGCTCCCAAGCAGCTGAGAGACGCCCAGCATCTTTCCCTGAATCTGAGTAACCAATCATAACCTCTTGTTTACCGTTAATATGGTTCTTGTACCAGTCTATAGAAAAAAGTCTTGCAACAGCAGCAGGAGCTGCTTCAAGATCAGCTAGCTTCTCAAAAAGTGGAACAACTCTAAGTGGCGTTTTCACATGGCATTCACGCTGTAAAAGCTCAACCGCAAGCACATCACTAGGCGAAGTTGCCATAGAGATAATGTAGGCTCCAAAACAATCTGGTGGCAGCTCAGATATGACTTTGAATGTGTCCAGGACATCAGCAATTTCCTCGGTTTTGGGAAGATCAGGTCCGAAAAGTGGACGCTTGCCGCTTAGCTCAGCTAGAAGCCATTCCTGACGTCCTTCTTCAGACCATTCTCTATAAGAGGAACCGATGTCCAAGTGCTTGGTGATAGCATCCAAGACATCCGTGTGGCGTTCAGATTCTTGCCTAATGTCAAGTCTCACAAGGGAGAGTCCAAAGGTAGAGACTTGCCTCAAGAAATCAAGAAGGCTTCCATCAGCTATTGAGCGGTCACCACATGAACACAGTGATCTGTAACAGAGCTCAAGAGGCTGCAAGAACTGCATACATAGAACAAAAAAAAGTTAACACAAATTGAATTCCGCAAATATGACAAGATAAACAAGTTCAAGGCTGGTAGATACTGGAAGTAGAGGTGGCTTACTTGTTCAACATTGGTGAAAGTAGCTTCTTCAGGGATGTCAGAGATTCCATTACTTAGCAATTGACGAGCGTGCTCACGTGTGTGATACAGTTTATCCCTCACATCACCAAGAATCACACGATACGGCTCAGTCGGAGGAATTGTCTTCCAGAATTCTGCATTGAGTTTAGTAAAAAGTATAACTTAGAATGCAAAAGCAATACCATTGTATATTTATGTGTTTCTTCTAACCGATGTAATGTTTTGCAGCATCTTTCCTTGAGTTCCTGTGCAGTTCATCAGCTCGCACACGGAACTCATCAGTGCAACGCCACATAGACAACTGCCATGAACAAAAATGAATGATCAACAGAATCTAAAAGAATGAAAACAGAAAAGTGAGTAGGTTTCAAAAGAGATAAAAAAACCTCAAACATCAGATTCTCGATTTGGTTATAGTAGAGATTAGCAGCCATCATTCTAGCCAACAAGCACACATCTCTAGTGACCTCAGGTGTGACCCTTGGATTACCTGAGATTCAGGTAAGTCATTTAGAGGGAGATTTGCTTATGAATAATGCGAAAAAGGTTCGTACCATCACGATCACCGCCCATCCACGAAGAGAATTGAATCAACGGGGCATTGTAAGGAACACGTTCATCAATCCCAATGTTTTTCAGAGCTGTATCCACACGGCGCAAGAACTTAGGGACACCTTTCCAGATTGTCTCATGGAAATAACTCATCCCAGCTCTCATTTCATCTTGTGGAGTTGGAGGTGTTCTTCTAATCTCATCTGTGCGGAATGCAGCTTGAATCTAAACAACAAGAGAGTATTTTAAAAAAGCCAAATCTTTCCATTAAGTCCAAAGAAAATATAAAATGGAGTTCTTACCTCTCTTTGGAGAGACTCATCAAGCTCCTGCTTGTCATCAGGAGTAATGTCCTTTGCATAGAGTTGAGCAAGACAGTCTCTTATCCTGAGAAAGCATATAAGATAAGATCACTACACAAACATAAAAAGAGTTGTCTTACTCTCAAAATCAAAACACTAACCTCCCATGCTTCTGAAGCAATGATCTACGCACAGACTGAGTAGGATGAGCAGTCAAAACCAGATCAACAGTCTGATTCTTGAGAGCATCAAAGATCTCATCAGGAGACTTACCAAGATTAGCAACAAGTCTCTTAAAAGTTTCTTCAATATCAGATTCAGTAGTAGCAGAGCTCTCATCAACGAAATCACCTTTCTTAAGCTTCTTGATCCTGCGGCGGTAAGCAATTTGAACTTCCTCAGCTAAGTTAGCTAAGTTAAGCATGTGAGAAAAAGCCTTGGAGACAACAATGGAGTCCCCAGGATCCAAACTCGTTAAAACACTCCCTAGTTCTTCAAGCTTCTTAGGTTCACGGTTTCCTTCATACTCAGCAGAAAGCTCATATAGCTCTTGAACCTGTTAAGAAAATATCATTTATATGAAAAATGTTCCATAATTCTTTGATTAAATCCAAAAAATTAAAATTAAGATTTAAGAAAAAATGTAGTAACCGTTTCACGAAGATCTTCGCCATGTAAATCCTGGAGAATGTCGAGAAAGCGATCGAGGAGAAGAGCATCATATTCAACAAGCTTATCGTCTTCACTAACCTTAGCAGGAACTAGTTGACGAAGCTGAGCATCAATTGATGCTAACTTCTCTATGTTCCGACCCGCCATTATCTCCGATCAGTCAATCAATCTCCACTTCTGATTTGTTCTTCTGTACACATTATTAGATTTTAAATTTTAAAAGAAAATAAATTATTAATTGAATAAAAAAATAAAAAATCTGTTGATGAATGACTAAAATTTCGGCGGTGGAACAGGGAAACCAATAGACTGGCCAAAAACAACGCAAGAGAAATCAAAATTTAAACTGAGATTTGAGAAATAAACCTTAAAGAAAATAATATAATATGTGAACAGAGCCGGTCTTGGAATCAGATTCAGAGATGAAGGCGACTGAGTATTTATAGAACACTGAACACTGTGTTAATGTACGCATGAGATGCGTCACTCATATTTTAACTTTTTCGTTATTTTTCCTTAAACTAAATTACATATTTTTTTACTTCCAAATTTTTATTAGAGTATTCTGAATATATATTTTCAATAAATATATATGATTTTTTTTCACTTGACTTATCAAACGTTTTAATTTTTTCAGGATCCTTTCTTTATTACTGGATCTGCTATTTATTTATTAGTATAAAACATTAGTACAGTTTTTTTTTTAACTCCAGTACATATGATTATAATTTTAGAGTAACTCATAATTATATACGCAATAAAAGAAATAATACGATAAGGTTCTTCGTCTGGCTATATTCACTGAGTACGTCATTATAATATAATTAGATAATAATAGCTACTTTAATATAAAGTAATTAGCATAGTGGTTTGGTGTGGGGTCAGTGTCGGTTATAATTCAGGTGACGTATTGGATGATAGTTAACATTATTTAATTATCAAAAAAACATTCGTGGGGAAGGTAAAAGACAATCTTCAATTTGTATTTCTCTGTTTTGACGTTTAATTAAATATATACTAGATTACAAGTGGCTTTAAATTAGATATTTACACATGTTCTCGTAAGATGTTCCTGCTATATATCACGGCAAGTTCTGGTTTGTAGTTAATTCGGTTTATAATCTAGTAAACCGAACCATAAATTGATTCGAACTAAACCAAATTAAACGAGACTTATTAAATCTGAGACATGCTGAGCTCAAAGATACCACAGATTAGATACTGAAAAAAGTGTGATTACAAAGAAATAAATGATTAAGATTTAACCAGATTGATGTTTGGAACTTTAAACCAAAGTCATATCTCCAAAACAAGCCTCTGAGCAACTCAAGACATTGTTAAGACTTAAGACCTTAAGCACATACTTGGTCTAGAAGAACTGAAATCCTCAGGCAAGCTTCTCTCTAGTTACATTAAGAGATTTTATCAAAACTTAAACAGAACCTCTTACGGACTCGTCTGTTAAACATTTCTCAGGCAACCAATTCAGCATTTTCTGCAGGAACATGATTTTGGAAGACTGTTTGATAATCCAAGCTTCTAGCTGTTTCAAAGAAATGAGCTACAGCTTCCTCTGGTGTCCCTACCAAGACACCATGTCCCAGATTGAGGATATGTCCTTTTGGTCCAGCACACTTGACAACTCTGATATAAAAACATACATTTCTTTCAATTTCTTGAGTTTTGAACTAATAAAGCATTACTATCTTCAGCTGAAGAAAGTAATATACATACCTATGGATTTCTTCGGTTAAAGCAGGAAGAGGAGAGAATAAGTAAGCTGGATCAACATTTCCCTGCACACTAACCTCACTTCCTAATCTTCTCCTTCCATCAGCCATATCTACAGTCCAGTCAAGTCCAATAACATCAGCTCCAGTTCCTTTCATTCTCTCAAGAAGACCACCATTTCCATTGATGTAGAAAACTATTGGTGTTTCTGGACATCTTCTCTTTACTTCATGAATGATCTAGCGAACCGAAATCAACATATATAAAAGTTAAATGCCAAAAGAGAATCTTTCAAGTTCTCAAGATGAAAGCACTAAACTATACCTCTTTGATGTAAGGTTTGGACCAGTGTTCCCACATTTCGGGAGTCAGTTGACCACCCCATGAATCAAATATTTGTATGCAGTGAGCTCCATGCTCAACTTGGTAAACAACGTACTCAGTAATAGCCTTTGTTAAATGAGATAACAGAGCTCTCAATACATTTGGTGCAGTGTGGCACATATTCTTTATGACTGTATATGTCCGAGTTGTTCCTCCTTCAACTATATATGTTGCAATTGTCCAAGGCGCTCCAACGAAACCTAATACTGCAGCATGTTCTCCTACCTTTCAAAACAGTAATCCATTGTTACAAACTGGAACACATTTGGTTTTAAGTCTAGGTGAAAGCTGAGAGAAGAGTGAAACCACCTCTTGTCTAAGAATCTTAAGAGAATCTCCAACAAATTGTAGTTTCTCAAGATCAATAGGATGTAATATCTTCAAATCATCTTCAGTTCGGATGGGAGATTGAATCACGGGGCCTTTTACTTCTTCAATGTCAAAAGGGACACCAAATGCAGGTAAAGGAGTGAGGATGTCAGAGAAAAGGATGACACCGTCTGGTTTGAAAGCTTGCCAAGGCTGTAAAGAGATTTCGACTATTAGATCAGTGTTCTCTGATCTTTCTCTGAAGGATGGATGTTTCTTGGCGAGCTTTTGGTAAACAGCCATATACCTTCCTGCTTGCCTCATCATCCATGCTGGAGGACGACTCACGGCTTGCCCTTTCGCAGCCTTAACCAATAGTGGATCTGATTACACATTTTGAATACAATGCGTAAATGTGAGAAAGCTTCTATTAACTTACAAAAAAAAAACTGAAATTTTTATCTTCTATTCGGTATGCTCAAAAGAGTAAGAAACAACATTTCAAGGTCAACTATTAATGCTACACATCTAAATTCAAGGGTAGATGAAATTTTGACATTTTCAAGTTAGTAGCTAGAAACTTGAATCGGCCAAAATCAATTCAAAATCGGAAAGTATAAATCTTTGAGAAGTTGGATTGCAGGAGATACTTACCGGAAGAAGAGGAGGAGCTAGCGACGATGAACTTCCGAGCAGCATTATTGTGTCTCCTTGGGTAAGAAAACAATCCCACATTGATGGGATTCGATTTAAACCCACTCGGCAACGATAAGCCCGAGGAGTAACACCTCCATGAGCTGCACGCACTTTACACAGCCGCCGAAAGTCTCGGAATTTAGCAAAAAAAAAAAAGTAATAAACTGAATTCGAAAGTAAAAAAATTGGAACTTCAACGGGCTCACCTGGTTGGGGATGATGATAAGCTCATATTCAATCACAAAACCTAAGATCAACGTCTGTCTGATTTTCCCCGCTCCTTGGTCCGGTCTGGTCTGCTGGTGTTTCCTTATCAATGCGATTCGAGGTTTGACCTTGTTTAAGTCAATCACTTCGACGGCAATTATGTTGCCACGTGTGATATATCTAGATAATAGTAGGACCCACCTTCCGGATTTCTTTGTTAGCCGCCATTTTCGGTAAAATTTCCGGTACGATTCTTTGGTTCAGTATATAAATTTTACCAATCAAAATTCCAGAATTGAGTACAAAAAACACGATTTGGCTCGTTCAGACTTGTCATAACTCGCAACACAGAAATCAGAACATGATGGGCCTTGTTGATCACAAGAACAACAGTTTACATAGCAATCTGACCAAGAAACATAGTCTGAAAACTGAAGAAACAAAAGAAAAGAATTTATTTTTATTTTGTAACATTGCTTTCTCCATTGTCATTCATACCCATAGAGGTCTTTTTCTCTGGTCATAACATATATATCAAGCCATTAAAGGTTGTTGTCTGGTCACATGCTCGAGCCATGGTGACAGCTTCAATGTTTTCTTCTTGCAAACAGTTTCAATCTTGTCATATAGAATGGTGTAGTTGGAGCTACTGATGTTTCTGAAATAACATTGATCACTTCCAATGTATTTATACACTTGTCGTGTGCTTCCATATCCACTGGTCACTAAACGATCTTTCACCAACATAATTCCCCGACCTTCTTGTTTGTTCTCCAGCTTGCTCTTGAATGTTTTCATCAACCCTTTATCTCTTGCTGATCTCTTCTCGTTAAATCCCATAGAGACTTGTGAAATCTCCAAAGATGTGTTATTCTGTTTCTCTAAAGAATCAGTGTAGAGGTAAAAAGGAAAACTCTTGATGGATTTAGAACGGTAGATCTCTCTCGAGCCTCTTTTTGCGCGAACATGATCATTTGCTTTGATTAACTGATCTGTGATCTGTAAGTTCCCATCTTTACCTACAACCATCTTGTTCTCAGAGCTAAATTCTTGATTGACATTGGTTATGATATCACCATGAGATGATTTCACCAAACCTATCGTAGTTATCGACCTCTTTGCTTTCGTTGTAAAGTTCCCATTCAAATCCTTGAAATCCGACACAGAGCTAAACACCAGAGAGCTTTTACTGATCTCCAACACCTTCCCTTCAACTCTCTCCCTTTCATGATCCAACCAAAGATGCAAATTCGCATTAACATACCAAACATTCAATGCATTTGTTACACTAAACTCCACCTTATGACTCTTCCCATCTAACAAACTTCCCAAGAAAGGCGTAATCTCGATATCATAACTTGGCAAATCAAAAGAACCAATAGCTGAGATTGGTCTCCAAAGTAAAGGATTAATCCCACCAGTGAAAACAACAGGAAAAGGCCAAACCGCACCAGCAACTTTATCATCAAGACTAACAACAACTTCTCTAAAAGGTCCATTACCAGGAACACTAAGATTATTTGCATTAATAAAGTCATTAGGAACATTCCCATACCAAAACTCATCATTCTCATGAAATGAAACATAAACTTCTAGAACAGCTCTATACACATTCCTAGGGATCTTAACTTCTTTATACTTGGGATCATTAGATTCCACAATTTCAAACCATAATCCATCGTTCAAAGGAAGATTTCTCGAAATGGGAAGAATCATATCAGCTTTAGTAGAGATGTAACTAGAAGAATCTAGAAGATTCCTTTCTAATGGATAAAAATGGAAGATGATATCAACATGGTAAACACCAGTATAGGTTTGATCAATAAGATTACCAATATAAACAGATAGAATCTGAGTCTCGTTCTTAACGAGTATAGATTGATACTTAGTCACATCTTTCTCAATTGACCAAACAATTCCAGTAGCTATAGGCTCGGCGGTACAGCTACGGAGAAGCTCAACATCGTTAAGCCAAACACCGAATATTCTATCGAATTGTCTTCCCTTACTAGTGGATTTGAATTCGAGAACGATTTTGGAGAAGTCTCGAGACGAACAGTGAGAGGGAAGAGTGTAATTAGCGAGAACAGGTGATTTACCATAAGTATAACCAAAGTCATGGTGGAGAATTTGATATGAGCATGGTGGTTGAGCTTTTGGAAGATCAGGAACTGGAGGTTTTTTAACCTCGAAGTAACGAGTAGGTGAGGATGTGACGTTTTGAGGAGAAGGAGAGATGAAGAGAGGAGAGAATTGAGGAGGTTTGAAACGTGAGGTGGTTAAGTGTAGATCAGCGACGGCGGAGAGAGAATTGTAAACGATGAAGACGACGGTGAAGAAGGTGAGTATAGGAGGAGACGAAGAAGCAGTCATGATCGGCACGTATGACTGAAAATTTTGTTTGGTTATCCAAAAGTGATATAAAATAAAGATTAAATTCATATTTTAACTTGAAAGATACTTCCAAAACAAAACCAGAAAAAATCTTACATATAAGCTATGTTTTATTATTTGGATTTAATTCTAATCATTTCTTGGGATCATTGACATTCCTTATATAATATTAAAAGGATAAGATTCGAGAATAATTGCATTATAGAATAAAATATTTGTATAGTGGAGTGATCATTTTAATTTTTTTTAAATAAAAAGGAGAGAAATAAAATATCATATTTCATGACGTACTCTATATTACTACATGATCAAGCATATTATATGTTCGTTTATACTAATATAGATTAGCAATTATAGTTAGGAACAAAACAATCACAAAACGTAGCATGTCAATAACAACAATTTGTTTAATCTTTTAAGTTAAGCAACAGACAGTATCTAGTTGCAATCATATCAAACTATAATAAATAATAAATAATAAATAATATATAGTTGCTGTGATAAATACTCAGAGACTTGGCTTAAGCTATGGACAAAAGGTTTATGAAGAAAGCTGTTAAAATGAAAGGGAAAAAAAAGTTAATTTAAGAGAGAGATCGGTTGAGCATAGAGACTTGGCCTGAGTCTCCATTGAGTAAGAAGACTTCAAGAGGAATATAAGGAGAAGATGAAGAGTTTGATCCAAACCTATACGCAGGCTGTAACAATTTGCTTCCTTTCGAACATTGGATCGTTAGAAGTCGTGGTCCTGTTCTCATCTGCCATACCTGTTCTCAGTTCAGAGCTAAAGCTAATCAATCATTCACATTTTCGAAACATCGGTAATGTTGTTTTAGAAGACAAACATTACCTCAATGATGCCTTTTCGTGGAGCATGAATGGCTAAGCAAAGACAGTAATCACTTTTCATCGGTTCTGTATGAATTACTCCTTTTCCTTTATCTTTTTTGGCTAACATCTCCATAAATACACAGCTTGCATCACGATAACCCTAATAAACAAAGAAAAAGTTTCAGAGAGACTGGAGATTTTGGTAAAGAAGTATTAAAGAACAAACCTTCCATAGCCGGACTACTACAAGAGCTTGAGTGTCTAGTAGAAGTATTCGACCAAGAGAATCTGTTATGGCAGCTAATGTACCACTAGGTGATAACGTAAGCTTCTCGCCTTTCCTTGGGTAGTCCTTTATACATGTCAAAGATGATGCTGCACCAATAATTTGACAAGGTTAAACGACAATATAATGATTAGAGAGATACATGAAGATCTACCTCGTGCAAATGACTGAGTCTTGGCTTCTGGCTTTCGTTTTGGTGATTGATCGTTACTTCTCCAAATTAGTTTAGAAAAAGAAGCTATAGTTGAAGCAGCTGCAGGAACAACCTTTGATAGAAGAGCTCCTACAAGTGATCTACCTCTGTCTTCTGAGAGCCTTTTAAAGAAAGTATTTGTTAATGAACAGAAGAACACCATTAAAGTAACACGTGAAGAAAAAACATTCATTGAAAATATTAGTAACCTGTAAGCTGAGATTACAGCATCTTCTCCAATGGTCACTGCACAATAATAACGTTGACTTGACTGTCAAAGAATAAAATCAGCATGATTTATAAACCAGAATAAACTCCAACAAAGATCTTTGTATTCTTTTGCTTTTACATCAATCAAGATTATGCTTTATGAAACAGCGAGCATTCTAGTATACTAATCAAATAGATATCACTAGTCACCTGATGTTCAAGTAATGGAGGAGGCATTACACCAGTAACAGTAGCATCAACACACACACCATTCTTGTTAACATTCCATATTTGATACGGTAATCGTTGGTACAAACCACTATCATCTTCTGGATCTTCTTTTCTATTCTTTTGGTCCCAAAAATTAGAGTTTTTTTCTTGAAACCATTTCTGAAGCATACTCTACACATCAAAGCGAGCAATTGAACACGAAATATCTCGAAAAATTCTCCTTTTGACATACGTGTTTTTGTAATAATACCTGAATATTAGAGCCATCAAAACGAGCAATAATACCAGGCATAACAATGCAGATCTCCTCAGATGATGTCTCTTGGATCAAATCTTTCTTAGTTCCTCTAACTCTTAGTTTCAAGATACGGCTTGAATGTACAATCTGTATATACATACAAACAAGCAAAAAAAATAAGTAACTCAATCCATAAAAAATCACTTCAAAAATAAAACTAAAGTACTCAATTAAAAAAACTGTCACAATCTATGTATTGAGACAACAATGTTCATAAAATAGCAGTTTAAGCAAACACTGGTTTCGAAATCGAGAAAATTAATAAATGGGTACTAAATAAGTTTACAAATTTCTCACTTGTTTATGAATCAGATCACCGGAAACAGAGTAAAGTAGGAGATATCCACAAGAAGTCCCTGCAGCGATGACTCTGATATCATCAAAAACTAACCATTCGATAGCTGTAATTGACTCAGCCTCAATGGGAGATAGATCGGGTCTGATCTTAACGCGAGGCGCATCAGGATCACCCCAATTTATAATCAATATGAGATATCGATTAGCTAGGGCTAAAGAGTGGGAATCGAGAGAGCAAATTAGGTTTGGATTGTTTACGAGCCATCCTTCTTTACCGGCACCGAGCTCGCTAAGTTCCTCACACGCGATGCAGCCTAGTTCCGTCAGGTGGATCCTCTTCGCCATCGCAAAATCTATTCAACTTCAAAAACAAAAAAGACAAAAAATTTAATTGTTTTTATTACCAGTAATGTCTCTATGGTTCTCAGCGCCAACGGCGTCGTGTTGTACAGCTTATATTACCAAACGGCCTCGTATTGTCCGGCTTTATATTACCAANACCAAAACGGCACCGTATTTCAGGCTTATGTTACCGAAAGCGTCGTGTGTCCGGCTTTATATTACCAAACGGCCTCGTATTGTCCGGCTTTATATTACCAACGGCACCGTATTGTCAGGCTTATGTTACCAAAACGGCGTGTTGTCCGGCTTATATCACCAAAACGGCGTGTTGTCCGGCTTATATCACCAAAACGGCCTCCTATTATCCGGCTTTATATCACCAAAACGGCACCGTATTGTCTGGCTTATATCACCAAAACGTCGTGTATTATTAAAACGGCGTCGTGTTGTCCGGCTTTATATTACTAAAACGGCGTCTTGTTGTCCGGCTTTATATTATTGTTAGTACCGTTTATAGTCTTCTAGTTTCGGGAGAAGAAATGATGTTGCTGGGTCAAGATTTATCCTTTTCTAAAACCCTGAACCCTAGCTTCACTCTTCGTAAATCTCCACTCAATTCCAGCGCACGGAGGACCATTTCGGTTTTATCAGTTATTAACGAGAGGAATTATACATTTAGGATCAAAAGCTCCGAGCTTTTGCTGAGTAAAGATGGTGGATTTTTGCGAGACGTGCGAGCTTTGGCAGGGAGGAGTAAGAAGAAGCTTGGAGGTTCATCTGGAGGGAGGATAGAAGGAGATTCAGATATGAGGAAAGAAATGAAACGTAATGCTCGTGAAAAGTCAAAAAAGCTAGCTGAATCTTTGTTTTATAGATTGTATAATAACCCTGACAAGACTCGAAATAACATTCTCAGTAGTCATCCAGATAAGTTCACAGAAGATGAGCTTGAAATGATTGGCCTTGGTTATGATAGGATGGTTAGGTTTATGGATAAGGATGACCCGAGATTGCGTCATCCTTATGATTGGTTTAAGTATGGAGAGTTTGGACCTTACTCGTGGCGTGGTGTTGTAGTTGGTGACCCAGTTCGTGGTACTATCTCTGATGAGTGTGTTACTATGATTGGTGAAGTGGAGAATCATGAGGAGTTTGAGAAGATTGAGCAGCATGAAATGAATATAGCTTTTCAGAAAAGGGTTAAGGAGTTGGATTCAAATGTTGGTTTGAGGTATTTCTGGGTTTTTGTTAGGCATCCCAAGTGGAGACTCAGTGAGTTGCCATGGGAGCAGTGGACGTTGGTTAGTGAAGTGGTTGTGGAAGCAGATAAGAAGAAGAGGCTGGATAAATGGAACTTGATGGGGAGATTAGGGAATAAATCTCGGTCTTTGATATGTCAATGTGCAGCTTGGTTTAGACCTGATATTGTATATGTGAAGAAGCCTGTGTTTCAGTGTAGGTTTGAGCCTCAAGAAGATTTCTTTAACTCACTCATCCCTTATCTAAACCCGGTAACAGAATCTGGATTCGTGTGTGAAGTGGAAGATGATGAAGGAAGAGTGGAGTTCAGTACTTATTACGGAGGGTTGTGTAAGATATTGAAAGTGAGACAGACAGCTTTTGTAGATGATGTGGTGAATGCTTATGAGAAGTCGAGTGATGAAAAGAAGTCGAAAGTGTTGAAGTTCTTGCTTGGAAACCACCCTATGGAACTGTTGCATCCGTATACAAAAGAGTGGAAAGCAAAACTGGAAGAGATGGAGCTAGGATGTGATGCTCCAGATGAAAATGAGGATGAGATAAACATTAGTGGAAACTCAGAGAAGACTGAATTCTCAGAATGGATCGAAGATGAAGCTGACAATGATGAAGATGAGGATGATTATAGTGAGGTGGAGGAAGAAGATGATGATGATGATAACATGGTTGTGGATGTAGAGGGAAACGAGGAAGAAGACAGTTTGGAAGGTGAAATAGAGGAGTTGGATCCGGAAGAGAATGAGAGGTATTGGGAAGAGCAATTCAAGAAAGCAACAAGCAATGCAGAGAGGATGGAGAAGCTTGCGGAGATGAGTATGGTGGTGTCAGATAAGTTTTATGAGAAGCAGTTAAAGGCAATGGGGGAAAAAGAGACGGAAGAGATTGAAGGAGATGAGTTGGAAATGAGAGGTAAGAAGGCAAAAGTGAAGCCAGAAGAATGGAAGACAATAGGGTATGGAAGGTGGATGAAGAAGATAAAGAAGAGTAGGATCCCACCTGAGTTGTTTCTCCGTGCTGCTGTTAGACCCTTTGTTTACAGAAACCTTGTCAAAGAGATTGTTCTGACAAGACATGCCATTTTAGAAGGTGAGATTGGTCAAAAGGAGTGATTTATAACCAGTTCAGGTCCAAATCTGTTTTGATGAATGGATATTTGATGTATGTTAAAGCATCAGAAGAGATTATTCTACAACTTATAAACTTCATGTAAGTAAATGAATCGGAAATTAAACCTTTTTTTGGTTCAGTGATTTGTTTTGTTGCTTCTACATCCCTGCTCGTTCACATGAGTTCCTTAAGCTCAGTAAAGCTTGTAAGATGATGAAAGCTGATACTTAAATGGCAAGTTTACACAAAAGAGTGTTGTTGAATACATTACATATTCATAGTAGTTTGTCACAAAAAAACATTATAATGTCGATAAAACAAATTGCAAACATAAGTCACACGATTGATACAGCAAAGTCCCTAGTCAATCTTCAGGAGATAAAGTACTCCTCCGGAGTATAAAACTTTAGTCCACTCGCCTGCAACCAAAGAAAGTAGCTGTCTATGAGGAAAGTCGAGCAAATTATCATGGGTAACTCAAAGAAAGATATAGGTACCTGAGCAAATTTTAAGTCAGCGTCACTGTGATCGCCTTTTCTTCCAGCTGCATCCCCAACGTAGAAAGATCTGATGACCACAGACGTCAGTATTAACCACAGTAAAATGTTAGTGTGAACACAAATGATAAAGTTTAAATAGCAAAGGTGGTGGACAAGCTCACTTATCCATATCAATTGCAATTCCAGAGTTAAAATGCTTCTTCATGAGTTGCCACATTCCAGCCTTTGGTTTGCGGTAAAGGTCGTCTTTACCACCAGAGCTTGCAACTCCGCAGGCTATAAACACCTGTTTACACAACAAAACTATTTATAATCAGAGAGTATAAACATGTCAGGGAATTGACACTTTTTGAAACTTTGAAAGTTTTTAATGTTAAGCTAATAAGAACTTGCAAGGAAGCACCACTATTAGTATCCCAGTGCTTATATATACGCCAGAACAAATCAAGAATCCACATGTATTACCTTCAAATAGGGCTTTGATTACTCAAAATAATAACTAAGATTTTTTGAAGCAGTGTTTTTGGGTAAATTAAGTAAGTTCTTAATTATGGAAAACTAAAGCACTTTACCTGAATAGGGACCTCCACGCGACTGATGAAACTGTTGAGGCGGCCAAGTTTAGAGTCCACAGCAGCTTGTCTTTTGTTCTTCCATCGATCAATGTTGGACTCATTTGTGAAAATGACCTGATGAACATTTAACATTAACAAACTGCGACACTCGAGTAACATGGACTTAGATGGAATTCAAAATGTAACTTACCAGCTTATAGCCTTGACTATACAGACTTTTCAGTTTCTCAGGAATGGAAGGATACATAAGGGACCATGCATCTGAACCTACTCTGATAAAAAAGAACACGAAAAAAAAGATCATTGAGACGTTCTTAATAACACGACTATATTCAAACACAATTTTAGATATATATTATCTTCTAAACTAATGAGCCACCCAGATTTACTAAAATGTGAGTGACCAGATTGCTTCTTACACTTTCACAGATGTTTTTGCAAGGCATCCATCAAAATCGAATGCAGCTATTTTCTCTGAATCGTTAAGACCTTCATCCTGTTAAAATGCAACAAAGGAAACGACTGTTAAAACATCATACATTACCATATAGTTGAGAAGCAACATCATATCAGAAGATGATTCTGACCCGCTCAAGGAAAATGACCGTCTCGAAAGCTTTCCATTTTGGTAATAGACTGGCATCCTGAGAAAAAAAAAGGATATTAGAAGCCAGAGACAAAATCATTGAAAAACAAATACATATGCCAAAGCTGCAAACTCACAAAGAAATGTTATTCTAATAAACACTAAGAGTACTTACCCTGTACTTGACCTTCACATCAGAAGCTGAAAGAGAGATTTCTTCTTCAACTTCGACTTGAGAAGTCGAATCACAGATGTTCATCTGCATAACACAATAATTTAAAATCAGTTTGGAGAATTTCTAGGAAGAGACTAGCAACAGGAATTCAATACATCAAACTGTTAGTAAACCTTAGGTTTTCTAGTAGTCTGTTTGTTTTCGTTGGTTTGCAGTTCATCTTTTTCGACCATCTCCTCAACCTTCATAACAATAAATTGCAGGTCATTGAAAATTCCAGTTTTACAAAATTATATTAAAAGATGTAGGTTGCTCTGTAATAACCTGAGAATGTTTTCTTTTGTTTGTATCCTCCTTTAGCCTGTTATCAGTGCCAGATTCATCATTATCTTCATCCACCGTCTGCAACACAGCCAGGAAATGAAGCAAGAAGTTAGTTTGTAAAAGCATAAATAGTAAAGTTTCGTAAAATATTAAGAGAAAAGGCTCTGCTAGCAAATCTACCAAAGTCTTCTTTTTGCATTGTTGGACCAATTCCTCTAATGCATCCTGATCACCACTCTGTTCATTATAACAAATGAATCAAATAATAAAATATTGTGTCCAGCACAAATATTTATAACTTATATTTGGATATTTATTCAATACAACAATGACAACTATGGCATGCCATAGGTACATAAAATACTTTTAATAGAAAGGATTGTCTGTTTCGGTTTATGATTCCAATTACCAGAATCATAATCATAATCTGTAAACACAGACTAACCTGTAGTGATGAATATCCACCAATGTCCTTTACAGAATCAATTGGATCTGAGTCGACCGGGAAACAACCTAAATGGTGCCATTTTGTCATATCAAATCCTCGGGAGTCTCTGGTTACTATCCCCAATCTCAGCTCCTTTGAAGTTATAGTCTGAGAGCACTTCTTGCATGATGATCTACCAGATTTTGCATACTCAGCAATAACTTTTGAAGAATCAGAAGAATCCGTAGCCTTCTTCTTCATCTTTCCCCCACTTATTTCATCTGATGCAGGCATTATAATCCCTTCCTCCTTCTTCTCATCAAGCTGCTTTATTTTAACAATATACAAACAATTAAAGGAAAGAACAAAAAACTACATCTAGATGAACAAATGAGACTGGTGATAGACCTATAAAAATATCATTTTACAAAAGAAGATCTTACTTCTTTTGTAGGCTCGCCACATTGTTCCACCAATTTCGCCAAAGCATCCTGATCATCTTTCTGTGACCAAGCAACAAACAAGTGTAAAAGTTCAGACTAATTCATACTCGACAATGAAAAAATGACGTTCTGAGAAACCCTAAACCTCTAAAGCTGATAATCCTTGGATATCATCAATGGAAGCAATCGACTCTGAATCGGTAGGAAAACAATCGAAATGGTGCCACCTAGTCATGTCACACCCGCCAGGTCCCTTACCAATTAACCCTACCCTAAGTGATTTCACAGCTATCGTCTTTGAACATGACTTGCATGTCGATCGATTCGATTTCGCGTACTCAGCTACGATCGGCATTGTTGTCTCCGCTGACATCTTCTTCGCCGTTATTCTCCAAATGTAACAAGGGAAATAGAGATACTGTCTTCGTTCTCGGAAAAAGAGAGTGGATCGACTGAGATTAAGAAGATAAAGCTGGGGATTAAAAGAGACTACTACTGTAATCATATAGCCATTTCTTTAATTGCAGAAAGAAAATATAAAGTGATGATTAGGGTTCAGATCACACTCCCGCCAACAGACTGTCGGCATTAAAGGTAAAAAGGGTTAAGGGACATAAACGTAAATTTAACTTAAAAGTCTCAACGTGATGGTTATCGGGCCAAAGTTTAGTGTTTCCTCTTTTATTGGGCTGTTTATGGGCTTTTATTGGGTTAATGGACATAAACGTAAATTTAAACGTAAAAGTCTCAACGTGATGGTTATCGGGCCAAACTTTAGTGTTTCCTCTTTTATTGGGCTTTTATTGGGTTAATGGACATAAACGTAAATTTCTGTTTGTTTTCATATTAAATCAAACTCAAATGCTATAATTTTATATTTTTGCTATAATTTTGTTTTCTATGTTTAAATTTTTGTTTTTTCACATAACCATATAATTGTAAAGAATCTCATTCCAAGTATCCGGTACACCTGAGAGACACCAATGGCTGCAATCATTACCGGTTTGGCCATTTAAACCGTAAACCGAAGGATGACCATCTTTACGAAGCAATGAAAGCATAGTTATATCTAGCAAAATCACCGGTTTCAATATTTTCGCAAGTGCTCTCTTCAATACTCCAACTTCTTCTGGCAACCCACCTGGATAATTTGACCCTAAACTAGGTTCCTTCTGTCCCAAGCAACTCTTTGCCGTTGGTTCACCCCACAAAACTCCTCTATTAAACAAAAACAATCAACGTTAAGATTTAGTATTTTCATATTTATAATATGTCACAACTTACTTGTAATGAGATGGTGAGATTCCTTGAAAAAACACTCTAGTTTTATGAGTATTTACAATGGTATCAACCCATTTGCCCCAAGTCCCTAGTGCAATTTCGAATGCGGCTACACGGTCCATGTCCTTGGTAACGTTATCCCCTATTCGAATCCAGTCCCATCTACCAAAAAATTATATCCAAACTTTGAATATTGTATTTGTTAAACCGAAGTAAGCTTATTAAAGAGTTGGATTGAACGTACGGTTGTGATGGACCTCTACGACTCCACCAATGCCAAGTATTGAATATCAATGTATCCATTTCTGACCAATGTTTTCCATCGTTGATCGAATCAAGCTTCAACACTCTTCCAATGTTCTCTCTTACTACATCTACCAAATACACATTCCTATCAAGCTTTAGTTCCACTCCATACTCCTACAGTTTCATAGTTTCTCAGTTTACTATTTTGAGAAAGACTTTACTTAAACAAAACAAGTGTATTGGTTTATATTACCTGGAATGTAAAGGTTGAGATACTGCCTTGTGTGGTTAAACTATACGTTGAATTGGGAACAGAAGAGTGAAGCATACATGTTAAAGATTGCCATTGATTTAAGCTTAGAGAATCACCAACAAACATTATCTTCTTTCCTTTGTTTTTCTCCAAGAACTCCACTCCATTAAACCTACTAAAAAAATTAAAAACGGTAACGTTTTCATGGCAGTGGCATAACTGTAATTAACTAAGACATGACATAACAAAATCGTCAAGAGTTGAGTTTAGTGTCCCCACATGGGAAAGAGAGAGATTAGAGAATTTATGTCGTCTTATGTAGGTCTGGACACGAATTGAATATTCGGAGATTTTTTACTATTCGTGATTCGATTCGTTTCTGCCGAATAGTTAATATTGTGATTCGCTTCGATTCGAAAATTTCTGAATATTCGGAAATACGAATATTCGGAATTTTTTGTATTATTTGCGAACTATTTGCTTTGTTTCGATTCGATTTTTTTGTCTAATTTTGATTTTTTAAATCATAATTTTCTAATATAGACAAAATATTTTTTTTTAAAATCTGAATATTAGAACAAAATATTTTTTAAAATATTCAAATATTCGTGATAATATAGNCCCAAAAGTGATATTTGATATTTGATTCGTTTTTTACGAATACTAAATTTTGCTATTTGATTTGCTTCGAAAAAATACAAATATTCGGATTTTTCGATTCGAATCGATTCAAATATCGAATCGAACCGAATCTAACGAATATTTTGTCCAGCCGTAGTCTTCTGAAGGAGAGTTTGGTAGGTGTCATAGTCTCAAACGAGGCGCGTGTAATTCACGTCAGAACCACCAGTTGGCGGCAAGTATAAAAAGATTCCAAACAGTATTTAATTATGGCAACACAATTATATAAAAATACACTTGTCATCTTATCATTGGTTGATGAGTTGCTACACTCAAAAGTTGCTTTAATTTACAAAAAAGATATAAAAGGAAATATCTGTAAATTCTTTCTATTTTCTTGAAAAGTACATACATGAATTAAATCGAGTTTTTTTCCCACTATTATATTTATTTTTAAAACAAAAATTTGTAACCTATAACGTTATTGTCATGTCATATTTAAAACTAAACGTAAGAATCTAAAATTCAATTGCGTGTATATTTATTCAATATGTATTAAAAAAACTAATTTATTTATTAATTAATTTGATGATACCTTGCTAATTTGCAGTCCTGAGGTTGCCATCTGAACGTAGAGTAATCGAGATCCGGCCGTCCATTTTTCTTGCAAGCGAACTCTCGTCGTATGAAAGGACACGTGGAAGGATCGTAGAGTGGGTAAGAAGAGTCCTTCACCCACCTCCCTGTGAACATATCACATCCCTTTGCATCGTCAAGAAGAGTAAGAAGCAGAAGAAGAAGAAGAAGAAGCGATAATACTAATGCAGAGGAGCTATAAGAAATGGTGATATCTCTTGAACCCATTTTAACACAGGAGATATAAAGAGAGAGAGATATTCAAATACGCATCTTGATATTATATATCCACGCATCTATATATGTATATATTTGTCATATTACCTAATTTACTAATAATAGTTTTGAAGTATTGGCAATTACACGGTCAAGAAATTAAATGATAGGATTTAGTAATATTTATTCCTATTATATACTTCTAAAATTTTAATTTGTCAGCTTCAAAATTGGAAAAAAGTCGGTTACAGGATAAAATAATAATTCCAACCATTAATTTCGAGAACATGCTTAAGTTTAGTTTCGTGACTAAATAGATTTGTTCGGACCGTAAAGATTCTGTGAAGAGGTTTCTTTTTGTTTTGTCTATTTAAAAGGAATTTTCATTTGGTGCTACTCCCGTGAAACCCCTTGTTGACCTATAAATTGATATTTAATTACTCTTTTTATTTTAATTATTGTAATTTTGTATAGAAAAAAATTATAAACGACACTATAGATCATATTAAATTTATACAAGCCAGTATTAACAAATGTTAAAAGATTATGAAAAGAACAACAATATATTCTGTCTTTTATCATTTTATTTTGGTCAACTTGTGTCTCTTATTTATTCCAATATTATTATTATGTTTAGCTTAAGCCAAATTATTCTTAATAAATGACCAAGACAATCATACTATGATTATCATATTAAGGGGATACATTATACATGCAATAATGCCAAAAATAAAGGTTACAGATTCGACGAATGATCAAAATTAAAGTCTTTATAATAAAGAATCAAAGTTTCTAGTCGCATACAAAATATATTGTGGTTGGAGAGAATATGATGAATTTGAAATGTGTTTAAAATAGTGTTACAATAAAAAGATAATATTTGGTGTATTTTTTTTGGAATTTCCCATAAAAAAAATCATGTGTTAAAGTGGAAAATGATAATTAGTTGGTCTATTTTTATTAAAAAAAATTTCCATACTATTGTAACTTCAATGTAAATAATATGTTAAAAATAATTGTCAGAGAAATTAGAAACTGTTTGAAAAGTCATATTTATAAATAGTTTTCATGTCAATAATATTTATTATAAGAAAATCAACCAAAAAAGAATAATGTCACAATCAAGAAACTTATATAATTAACTTTAGAAAGAAAATAAACTTTTATCCCTTCATTTCATAATTAAAACTCTGTAGTCCTAATAAATAACCCCAAGTTCAACTTAAAGTTCATATAAAGTTTATATTAACAAAAAGATGTTAACAGAACAACAAAATACATAGTTTCTTAACTCGTATCAGTAAAATGTTTTTGAACCTTTTGATTCTCTTACAGTAAATATTATCATTTTACTTTACAACAAACATAATCTTAAAACTGTCTTAAATAAAAAATAATTATAGTAAACAAAAAAAAAATCATAATATGTAACTTGCGAAAACATAATCAATTCCTAGTGTTCCAATAAGCAGAATCAAGCTTAACAGGATAGAGATCACTAACATCAGCTGTTGACGTAGAAGATGATCTATAAGGTCCTTCAGTTGACATATTCGTTATCTCTTCTTCACCTATCATCTCATAATGCTTCTTCATCGCCCTCACACTCTCTTCGTCCTTTTCATTTCCTTTGTTGAATGAAGCTTCTAGAAGCTTCTCAACATTGACTGTGGAATGACCTTCAAGCATACTCACAACTGTTGACATGGAAGGTCTATCTGATGGAGCTTCACTGGTACAGAGGATCCCAATCTGAATCATCGTCATTGCTTCTTGTTTGTTGTAATCTGTTCCTAGTCTTGGATCTACTACTTCCAAGAGATTGTTTTGCTCTCTTAGAACATTTACCCAGTCAAGAAGGTAGAAGGTTTCAGCTTTGGATCGTGAGCTCGTGTTGCTCTTTCCGTGAACTATTTCAAGAGCCACAATGCCGAAACTGTAGACATCGGCTTTATCTGTTAAATGACCTCTCATTGCGTACTCTGGAGCCATATATCCACTGCAAACAAAAGTTATGTTTTAGTTCAGAGCATAAACTTCTTGAGTGTGATTTGATTGATTAGTTAACTCACTAGGTTCCAGCGACTCGTGTGCTCATATGTGTGTTTTCTTCTTCATCAAGCTTAGCAAGACCAAAATCCGAAATCTTTGGGTTTAGATCTTTGTCAAGCAAGACATTAGTTGCTTTGATATCTCTGTGTACGATCTTGAGTCTTGATTCTTCATGTAGATAAGCTAGTCCTCTTGCTATTCCCACACAAATCATCTGTCTCATTGGCCAGGTAAGTCGTATCTGAGTCTCTATAGGACCTTTTAAATTCATAGAAACAAAAAAAAAACTTAGAATTGGATGTAATTTTGTAAGCTAATTTGATGTTCTTTTTATAGAAATGAGACTAACCAAAAAGTGCTCGAGCGAGACTGTTGTTTTCTAGGTACTCATAGACTAGCAAGAGCTGGTCACCTTCAACACAACATCCATATAGTTTAACTAAATGTGGATGCTGCAGAGCTGATATCATAGCAATCTCGTTCAAGAACTCGCGATTTCCTTGTTTTGATTTTGCTGATAGCTGCTTCACCGCGATTACAGTTCCATCAGGCAACACTCCCTGTGTTCATGCAATGAAAAAAACCTTAGAAAATCATATATCATTCATCATTCTTTCTTTTCTCATAACAATGTCATTTTATAGTATGATGCTAACCTTGTGTACAGGACCAAAACCACCTTCTCCGATTTTGTTTGAAGGATCAAAGTTATCTGTAGCAACTTTGATTTGCCTCAACGAGAATGAACTGATCTGGAAATCTAAGTTCTTGAAATCTGAAGTGAATAAACACATTTGAGTTGAGCAAGAAACGAAGTTACAAAACTCAAAATGTTTTAAAAGCTGTTTAAGCTAAGTAAATACCTTTTTCCATCTGACTTTTGGGTCTTAAGCAACCTCTCCACCATAATATACCGCCGATTAAAAGCACAAGAAACACCGTCGAAGCGATTACACTACCGACAATAGTTCCAACAGAGCTTCCATCATCACTTTTAGCACCAGGTTCCATTGGTGGAGTAAAATCTACAGCAAGAATAGATCAATCAAGTCAAGAGACAAATACACTCATACACAGGGGAAATCTCTCTGGGTTTAGAAAAGTTTACTTGGATCTACGGATACAACTGAAATGAGAGAACCATATACACCTCTACGAGGTATGGCTTGAGTTCCTTTACCAGCCCATTGCAATCTTATTTCTAGTTTCCCATTAGTAATCGTGACTGGAAACTTCTTAACCACAGCTCTTAAAGCACCTTTTGCCTCATCAACAATATTGAAATCCTTAAGTTCAAGTTTACCCTACACATTATTGAATTTGATTCAGCTTTATAATCTTTTCAGACATTTATAAAACAAAATGTTAAATCAAAAATACCTGAATGTATATGTCAAATAACCGTCTTCCCAAACTGGTATACGAGTTGTTGTCACTGAATGCAGTTTCAGCGAAATGAAGATTAATGGTATAGTTTCCTTCTCCAAGACAAAATGCGTAGTAAGTGAGGGATATGGCCGAGAGACGCGCTTCAGTATAAAACCTTGAATCTAAACTAGAATTTGTTATCTTTAGGACTGATGAATTAGACCATCTGGTTTGTCCTTTAGTAGAACGATCATCATCCAAGAAGTTTCCCGTATTACTAGAAACCCAACCAGTTGAACTACTATCATAGAATGGTTCATCTGCTAAGTCGGCGTCATACTTAAAAGTCGCATTGATTGGTATATCACCACCACCACAGTTTATGTGAAGGCCGTAGAATTCTGAAAGCAAAATGAGTAACAACCGAAGATAATCAGATGTGAAGAAGATACATAGTAAGCAATATACTTTTGTAACTTTTATAAATATAGCTTCAGAGACTTACTTTTAGGACACTTAAGGGGAAGGTTACTCGGACACGAACCACTTGAGCTGTGGCAAATCATAGTGAGTGTTTTATATATCCAAATCTTTTTAAGAGTTATTGAGGAGAAAAAGAAAAGACTTACGAGTTAGTTTCCAATAAAGGGCTTGTGCTTGAAAACATATTCCTGCAAATACAACAAAACCAAGAAACCTTAAGATTTATAGTGAATCTTAAGGCACAAGAAGTTTATATGTTTATTGATCTTCTTACACGCCATTCACTTGACATTGTGCAGTATTTGGATCTTTGGTGAAGTTATTGTAAGTAAGATCACTGGAATAAAAGATACAACAACCAAAGGAAACGTTATTTTGCTGCTCTCAGTAAAGATAATTATGTCGTGTCGGTGAAGAAAACTCACATCTTGTCACCTCTGTCTACCATCCAACTTGGTACTTGACCTGTTAACATGTTACTTGTAAAATATCTGCAAGATCAGAAAACCATTAAACATTATAAGAAGAAGCTTTTAGTAAAACAGAGGAAAGAAGAGAAGAGCATCATCAACATACATGAAATCTACATCTGAAAGAGTTGTATATGTGGCTGGGATTGGTCCACTCAGTTTATTAAAGCTAACATCACTGCACAATGAGTCTTACAATTTCAGCTTAAATTCTTGTTTCATCTTCTATAAATCAATAACAAAAAGATTACTAACAAATTCTTTAGGCCTTTCTTGTCTCCAAAATATGGAGGTAAACCTCCTGTAAGGTTACAGTTCCTAAGAACCCTGAAACGAAAACAGAACAGCGAGTAGAAATGAAGATTAGCCTAAAGAAATCATTACCAAATGTCTTTTAGTCTTAGACTCAAACTCACAATGTCTTGAGTGTCATGTTTTGTAGTGGCGGAAATGGAGATTCAGGTCCACTCAAGTCACTGATTCTCCTACAAATTTTCAAAATGGGAAAAGAGTAGATATAATATTATTGAAGGTGAGTCATTCAATGAAAGGTGAAAATAAGCAAAAAATAATTCTACTTACAAATCTGTTATCTGTTTCAGAGAACCAATGCTAGTAGGAATAGGTCCAACTAAACCACTTGCTTGAATAACACTGATTGATGATTTCAATACTTTATAAGTAAAACAATACCACCGATATAGAAAAAATGATAAAAGGATTGCTTACAGTTTTTCGAGTTTTGTCCAATTATCAATGAAATCTGGTATAGTACCAGTGAACTTGTTGTCACTTATACGACTATAAATCAAGAGAGAAAAAAAAAGATTAGAGAATCTCCGGAGAAACACATGTTTCAATATCAAATAAAAACAAAGGAACACTTACAAATCAGTCAATGCAGTAAGTTTGGCAAATGTAGTTGGGATTTCTCCGGTCAAGTTGTTCGAGCTAAGAAACCTACAAAGAGAAAACAGAGTCTCAAACACCAATAAGTTTTTGAAAAAGAAAAAAAAAAAGAACAGTTTGACAGAGCTTAGGACAAATGATGTTGTTCTTACAATCTTTGAAGGGTTTTTAGATTCCCTAGCTCTGGAGGTAATTCCCCTGAAATGCGGTTATATTCCACGACCCTACAAAAAAAAAAAAACAAATGAATCAAAATGTTACCAAAAATATGAATAATCACTAAGAGCTAAGAGATGGAAAGAAGTGTTAACTCACAGACTACTAAGGTTTCTGAAACTTCCATATTCCTTTGGAATTGGACCAGTAATCCGATTTCCAAGTAGGTCACTACATTTTCATCATCCAAAAATTAAAATACTCAACTAATAAAAGTCTATGATGAAGAGATATATACACATATACATACATATCGGTAAGTGGCAAAGCTGCCCATTCCGGTGGAAGAGAACCATTGAGATAGTTTCTAGTCAGATCACTGCAGAGAAACAAGAGTGTGTGACATTTTAAATTACTTAACGAAAAATTAGCTTACAAAAAAAATCATTGGTGAGTGAGTGAATCTTCTCACATCTGTCGCAGAAAAGGAAGTCCTGTTAAATTAGGAAGAGATCCTTGAAGGTCTTGTTCTTTCAGCTCTCTGTTACAAAATCACTAAACCCATTATGTTCTCGGCCCAATAAAATAAGCCCAATAGGATAATAAAGGATTTCACTGACGCCTCAAAAAGGTCAACAACGATGGCACATGCTAATATTGAATTAAGTTAATTAAAAAGAAAAAAAAAGGAAAGATAACGCACATGCTGATGACGTTGCAAACGACGGAGGAACAGTTACAAATAACGGCGTCTTCGGCTCCCTTAGATGGGTTAAGATTCCTCCAACCACCAGCTTGCGGTGAAGTGAGATCGCAGGGATCTACAGAGAAATCCCAACCAGTAGTCTTCTTCAATTCCTTCTTTATGCTTCGTAAAGCTTCAACTGCAAAATTTCAAATCACAGAGAACTAAATATCAGTAACACCGATTCAAACATATGCTTGTATAATCATATAAACTACTTTATATATAAATACATACCTTCTTCTGCAGCTAGCTTTTGAGAGGATGTGAAGCTGGAGAAGATAAGAGTCAAGACGAACAAGTAAGAGAAGATAATTTGAATCAACGACATTTTAACATTTAGGGTTTAGAAAAATCTAATTGAATCGAGAATTTGTTGATTTCGATTTTGATTTCTTTGGAGATGATTTCTCAGAATGTGAGAATGTAATAGAGTCTCACGAAGGAAGACACTGAGAAATAGAGAGAAGAGACCGAGGAGATAAAGTAAGTCAACATTATTATTTTAAATAAAGGCTATTTTATTTTGGAGATTTATTTGTTTATAATTAATTAATTAATAAGATATTGTTTAAATTTGCTACTTGCATGAAAATTGAACGTAGTGGGTCAGGTTAAGGAAAATAATACACACAAATAATTGAATTGATACTTTTACTAAATAGTATTATTATTATTTATCTTTAGTTCAATAAATGTGATTATTGTTATTATTATTGACTTTTTTATTCATCATTATTATAGTCAATTGTAGAGTAAATACAATATCGATACAATTCATACTTCCAATAAAGAAAAGAATAATCAACGCAGCAATATCCACGCTGGATACAACTTTTATTTTTCTAATTTTTACGTCAGCAATTTTTTTTTTTTTTTAATGAAAAGTAAATAACTTTACGATTATTTCCATAGCAGACAAAAAAAGTGAGTATGGTCGTGATTAGTGTGTTTTGGTTCTAGCTACGTAGCTACTTGGAAAATATAGGACTACCATTTGTTTTAGCTGAAATATAAATACACTATGAAGAAAAAAAAACGATGAAAACAAAAAATTGCATTCACATGTAAGAGACCTCATAATTTGACGTGTAAGTCTTTTCTTATTATTATATATTTTTGATAAATTCTCTGTTTGAGTTTTGCTATTTTCTTATTTCAATCTAAAGATTATCTCTAGTTGATGTATGATTTAACGTATAGACTTTATTGTTAATTGGTATACGCTGTTTATATATTTGTCCACGCTCAAATCAGTATAATTTACCACATCATATTGCTATAAAATAATGTAAAATATATAGGAAGAAGTATCTGGTTTGAAAAAATACAGTTGAAGCGTAAAGAATAAAAAACGCTATTGTAATTTTAAATAAGATCCAACCAAGTTACTAACTATAGAGTTATTACATAGTATCAGATCGGGTTTAATTTGGATTATAATCGGTTTTAGTTGAACCGGTGTCTATCAAAATTGATTGCTATGCTGTTGTACTCTTGTACACATAAGTGATGTTACTATGTATATCATCATCTTGTACATTTAATTTTTCGTATATTTGTAACGCATTAAAATAATTTAGATGTGTTGATAAAAACTTTGGTATAGTTGGAAATGATTTTTCATGTGTATAGTAAATAAAATATTGTCTAAAATCGTGTATTAGATAAAGAATTATACGACAGAAACCTATATAAATATCAGTTCTAATCGGGTTTAAACCACAAAAATAAAAGTAGTTCTAATCGGATTTGGTTTGTCAACTTTCATTTTCTTAAAATTTAATTTTCTTTGGTTTTTTTTTGTATCTGTCAATTTCTCAAGACTTTTTTATAGGACCCCCAAGAAATAAAAAAAAGAGAGAGTCAGATTTCATTATATTTTATTTCGTCCCACATAAAAATTCTATTTTTCTTCTATACTTTTATAACCATCTTTATTAGTTCAATGAATTTAAACATAACCTTTGATCGAATAACGAATCTGGAAGACAAGTCAAAGCCATCCTTAATTACGAGCTCGAAACATATAAACTACTGATTAATAATGACAAGTCGTAAAGACAATTTTCAAACTATAATTATTAATTTATTTAGAGGGAATTTTGTTCCAATCCGAAGGATATTATTCAAATTCATTTTTATAATAATGCATTTTTACAAATTTGGAAATCGTTACACGACTTTTTCTTAGTCATCGCATTATAACCCAAAATACCAAAAATATCTATATATTATATAGTTATTTTATTTGGGGTCAAAAGTCGTCAAATTTGAAATAGCGGTGCTAAGTAAGATTTTCAATAAATACAGTGGACCCGTTGTCACAATTATATTTGTAACGTTATTGAACATACGGATACAGTACAAGATCACTGTATTCATTTAATAACATCTTCAATTCGTTAATACTTAAAAGTAAAATTATTATGACAAAGTTTTCAAGATATCAATAAATTTGTATAGATGTAGTAAGAATATTAAAAGAGACTAATAAAACTTGTAGATCAACGAGTAAACAAAAATTACCGAGAGGTAAAACGGTATTTTCACACATGTACATAGAAACAAGCTTTGTCTTGTGTGTCTCCTCTATGTATTATCGGAAAGATTCAGAACTTGAAAGCTTTATTAAGCTGAACAGATAAAGAAGGCTAGCTAATACTAGCAAGAGGAGTATCAGCTCTAATGTACTATTAACTTTATCACGCTAATCGTATCCATGGTAGAACATGTTGGATTCAAATAGTAGCATTGAAGAATTTATATGGTAAAATCAATCTTTCAGTTGAGATGTGGTGTTCTAGGGATAATGCTAGCTATATGTGTTTGGCTTGAGCTTGGAACCATCCCGTTGCTGAGCCTGAACAGAGTCAAAGTTCCAGCAACGTTGACTCGGAACATCTGCCAGAGTCAAAGTTCCAGCAACGTTGACTCGGAAGGTCTCTGTTTTTGTGAGATTCACACCAGTCAACATTGGCTCCCCCGGTTAAACCAGCAACGTTGAAGACATGAGTTGGTTTAATGCTGCCAATATCTGCAATGAGAGAAACTCAAACGTTGAAGCACTCAAACGTTGATGAAGTCGATTCCTTTTGACATATAAATCAAGAATGTTAATAATGTCTCTTCAAATTCGGACAACCATAAAAAAACTCTTCCTTAATTACTTCATATTCTTCTTACATAACAGAATCAAGAAACCCATCTGAACAAAAACTAGACAGTAATGGCAAAGATTGATTCCGTTGGTTCACCCAAATCTATAACCTAACTGGAATCTCGCTTAACGTAATCTGGTTAACAAAACAGATAGAGACGAATCTGTCCGACCATCAGAACTACAACAACAAACCAGATTGTCTTAGCTATTCAGTGAAATCTGCAAAAAATACCAAAAAAAATTTGGACCATTTCTCGATTTGTGCGTGTCATCCTTGCGCAGGGGCCATGCTAATCTTCTCTGTATCGTTCCAATTTTATCGGATGTCCCCGAAGGGACAACCATCTTCTTCGCTCAAACGTTATATAAAAACAGCTTTTTTCTATTGCAGAGCCGATATGGGACTAATGCGATATTGTTTTGCTAGAAATGGGCCTGTCTCTCTTTGATAATATCCATGGGCCTAATTTATTATTTATCATATGGGCTATTTTAATAAATGATAAGGAATTAAATAAGGAATTCAAAAGAATGTTGTAACACGGTCACGGTGCTCTTTATATATATAAATAAAGCTGAATTTCAAATTTAATCTCCCTACTCGTTGAACAATGACTGTTTTGATTCTACGTATAGAGATTCAAAATTTGTCTGTTGGAACTCTGAGGTATCTCCCACGAAACCCAGATTTCTTCTTTGCTACTACAAAGTCTTGTCCTTTAGCTTCTTTATATTCTACAGTTTCTGGGCTTATCGAAGAACATCCCAAGAGATACGAATATCACAATGTTGCTACATGTATCGCTACATTGCAACAGTGTGCGCAGCGGTGCGACGCCATTTCCGGGGAACAGCTCCACGGTTTCATGGTTAGGAGACGCTTTCTCGATGATTCGCCTCGCGCCGTTACTAGCCTGGTCAATATGTACGCTAAATGTGGTTATATGCGGCGAGCTGTCTCGGTATTTGGTGGATCCGAACGCGATGTGTTTGGTTATAACGCAATTATATCTGGGTTTGTGATTAATGGGTCTCCCTTGGATGCGATGGATATGTACAGAGAAATGAGAGCTAAAGGAATTTTACCTGACAAGTATACATTTCCTAGTTTGTTAAAAGGAAGCGATGTTATGGAGATTTCTGATGTTAAGAAGGTTCATGGATTGTCGTTGCAACTTGGGTTTGATTCCGATTGTTACGTGGGGAGTGCCTTAGTTACTTCCTACTCTAAGTACATGTCAGTGGAGGATGCTCACAAGGTGTTCGATGAATTGCCTGAGAGAGATGATAGTGTGCTTTGGAATGCTTTGGTTAATGGGTATTCTCGGATTTTTAGATTCAATGATGCTTTAAAAGTTTTCAGTAAAATGCGGGAAGAAGGTGTAGGCATGACTAGGCATACTATCACAAGCCTCTTATCGGCATTTACTGTATCGGGGGATCTTAGCAATGGTAGGTCAATCCATGGGCTTGCAGTGAAGATGGGATCTGATTTTGATACTGTTGTGTTAAATGCCATGATTGATATGTATGGAAAGAGTAAATGGCTAGAAGAGGCAAGAATTATATTCGAAGCGATGGATGAGAGAGACATATTTACTTGGAACTCTGTTTTATGTGTTCATGACTACTGTGGTGATCATGATGGAACCTTAGCTCTTTTCGAAAGGATGCTTTTTTCTGGAATACGGCCTGATCTTGTTACATTGACAACTGTTTTACCCACTTGNTAAATGCCATGATTGATATGTATGGAAAGAGTAAATGGCTAGAAGAGGCAAGAATTATATTCGAAGCGATGGATGAGAGAGACATATTTACTTGGAACTCTGTTTTATGTGTTCATGACTACTGTGGTGATCATGATGGAACCTTAGCTCTTTTCGAAAGGATGCTTTTTTCTGGAATACGGCCTGATCTTGTTACATTGACAACTGTTTTACCCACTTGCGGTCGTGTAGCTGCATTGAAGCAGGGCAGAGTGATTCATTGCTATATGATCGTCAATGGACTTCTAAATCGCAATTCCAATGATGAATTCATACACAACTCGTTGATGGATATGTACGTGAAATGTGGGGACTTGAGGGATGCTCGAATGGTTTTCGACTCGATGAGGAATAGAGACTCAGCTTCTTGGAATATTATGATCAGTGGTTATGGTATGCAGAGCTGTGGTGAGTTAGCTTTGGATATGTTTTCACGTATGTGCAGTGCAGGTGTCAAACCCGATGAAATCACATTTGTTGGGTTGTTACAAGCGTGTAGCCACTCAGGCTTTGTGAGCGATGGGAGAAGATTTCTGGCACAGATGGAGACGGTATATAACATTGTCCCAACAAGTGATCACTACACTTGTGTAATAGACATGCTTGGCCGTGCAGGCAAGCTAGAAGAAGCATATGAATTAGCAATATCACTGCCCGTTTGCAATAATCCTGTAGTCTGGAGGTCAATATTGTCATCTTGTCGTCTCCATGGGAACACAGATCTCGCACTAGTGGCAGGAAAGCGGCTATATGAGCTTGAGCCAGAGCATTGCGGTGGTTATGTATTGATGTCTAATGTTTATGTTGAAGCTGGAAAGTACAAGGAAGTATTGGATGTTAGAGACACTATGAGACAGCAGAATGTGAAGAAGACACCAGGTTGCAGCTGGATTGAGCTCAAGAACGGTCTTCACACGTTCTTTACTGGCGATCATACTCACCCGGAATTTGACTCTATCCACGTTTGGTTAAGCCTATTGATTTCTCATATGCATGGTGTTGAGTATATGATGCTCGACGACCAATATACGTAGAATTAAGTCTCTTTGTTACCATCGAGTATATATTTTGGCCATTGCTCTGTATTTTTGTTATTAGCCAAGAGGCCAATTTGTCTTAGCATTGATTTTTTCATGGTAGTCTTGTGTTGTTTGTGCTATAGGGAAGAACAAGGGATATTGACCGATCTCAAAGGCCCAAAATCTAAGACATGATGATGCCATATCTTATCATGTCAATGTTCCGGTGTGCTGTTACTGCAACCGCGGTGGCACCAGCAGGAACATATTGTGCTTGTGCCTGCAACAGGTTAGGATCAATGCCCAACTTATGCTGTGATTAGACACAAGGGTTTGGGTTCAGCTCAGATGCCTTTGCAGAGTTGCATTGGATGGGGATAAACTTCGGTTTTGGCTGAGAAGCAGCTTCTCTTTGGTTAGAGCAATATTTATAGCCAGTTTCTTATTTCTTCTACATCAAATCCTTCTTCATTTGAACGGATACATATTCTTATGAAACCCATAATTGTAATATAATACAGAGAAAATAAAACGCTATAAATTCTAAATAGCTTTTGAGTTTATGTATAATATGATCTGGACTTGTTTCATCTGTGTATGACAAGTTTATCTGACAACAAAAGGATTTAGAGCTTATGCAGGATAAGATGAGCACCAAACAGTGGGTGAACAGTAACAACTGGGTGCGGCGCATGAACATATGAAGGAGAAAGCTCGAATGAGAATCTCTGTAGAATCAATGCCAGAGCCATCTTTGCCTCTAGCAAAGCAAAGTTCTGACCAATACATATCCTCGGTCCCCAGGCAAAAGGAAAGAAGGAGACTTGGCTCTTTGTTGCCTTTGAAAGACCATCTTTGAATCTCTCAGGCTTGAACTCCGCTGCATCGTTGCCCCACAGCTCGGTGTCACGTTGGACTAGCATTATAGGGAGATTAATATGAACACCTCCAGGTAGTGTCAAGTTGCCTAGCTTCATCTCTTTGTGAATGGCTCGGGTCAGTTGGGTCACTGGAGGATATAGCCTTAGGACCTCGTATATTATCATTGTCATCTGCGATGGATCATATCAATAATCAAAACACTGCAAAAGTCACCTATAAGGTTATGATTTGGTTTATACTTACAACTTTGAGTTGGTTCAAGCCTTCTACATCAGGTTCTTTATCACCAAAAACTTGTTTCACTTCTACTCGTGCGCGAGCTTGCCAGTCTTGGTGTTGGCTTAACAGAACCATTGTCCAAACTAAAAGTACTGAAGTTGTCTCTTGCCCAGCAAAATAAAACAACTTACACTCCTCAATCACATCCTCAATACTCATTCCATTTCCTTTACCTTGTCCTAAATTCGATTCAAGAAGTATACCGAGCAAATCATCACTTGGTGCTTCACCAGCTTCTCTAGCCCTTAACCTTTTGTCAACAATCCCTCTAAGTATGACTTGTATCTCTCTAGCTTTTGCTTTCATCTTTCTATTCCCCTTTGTTGGAAGATAACTACACCAACAATAAACACAGAGTCAAGCTCTAAAAGCCTTAAGAAAAGTTGAGCTTTTTCATTACCTAAATCCAGGGATGAAAGCTTTCCGAAAAGCTTGTATGACAAGCTCTGCTAGCTCTGCTTGAAGCTCAAATATCCTCCGTCCTTCTTTGAAGCTACTACCAAAAGCAGTACGAGAGATCACATCTGCAGTCAAACTCACAAGCCAAGGCCAAACATCAACCTCACATGAAGACTCTTTCTCCAACACTAACTTATCCCATTCACCAACAACCTCACTACAGCTCTGGTGAAACGCAGGTACCATGTTCTATACATAAAGACACAAGTTAAGTCAGAGCCAAATGAACATAAGAATAGAAAACAACCTAACTTGTTTCCAAGCTACTAAACCTTAATCTTCTCAAGATGAAAAGCTGGGTTGATGATTCTTCGATGTTTTGCCCATTTATCACCATCATAAT
>KE156271.1:118324-144604 GCA_000411055.1 Leavenworthia alabamica
ATTATGATCAGTGGTTATGGTATGCAGAGCTGTGGTGAGTTAGCTTTGGATATGTTTTCACGTATGTGCAGTGCAGGTGTCAAACCCGATGAAATCACATTTGTTGGGTTGTTACAAGCGTGTAGCCACTCAGGCTTTGTGAGCCAAGGGTGAAGATTTCTGGCACAGATGGAGACGGTATATAACATTGTCCCAACAAGTGATCACTACACGTGTGTAATAGACATGCTTGGCCGTGCAGGCAAGCTAGAAGAAGCATATGAATTAGCAATATCAATGCCCGTTTGCAATAATCCTGTAGTCTGGAGGTCAATATTGTCATCTTGTCGTCTCCATGGGAACACAGATCTCGCTCTAGTGGCAGGAAAGCGGATATGAGCTTGAGCCAGAACATTGTGGCGGTTATGTATTGATGTCTAATGTTTATGTGGAAGCTGGAAAGTACAAGGAAGTATTGGACGTTAGAGACACTATGAGACAGCAGAATGTGAAGAAGACACCAGGTTGCAGCTGGATTGAGCTCAAGAATGGTATTCACACGTTCTTTACCGGAGATCAGACTCACCCGGAATTTGACTCTCTCCATGCTTGGTTAAGCCTATTGATTTCTCATATGCATGGTGTTGAGTATATGATGCTCGACGACTAAAATTAAATCGAGTATATATACTTTGGCCATTGCTCTCTGTTATTTATTATTAACCAAGATGCCAATTTGTCTTAGCATTGATTTTATTCATGGTGGTCTTTTGTTGTTTGTGCTGTGGGGAAGAACAATGGATATTGACCGATCTCAAAGGACCAAAATCTAGGACATGATGATGCCATATCCAACTATGTCAATGTTCCGGTGTGCTGTTACTGCAATTGCGGTGGCTCCAGAAGGACCATATTGTGCTTGTGCTTGCCTGCAACAGCTTAGGATCAATACCCAACTTGTGCTGTGATTGGACACAAGGGTTTGGGTTCAGCTCAGCTGCCTTTGCTCAGTTGCATTGGGTGGGTATAAACTTCGGTTTTGGCTGAGAAGCAGCTGCTCTTTGGTTAGAGAAATATTTATAGCCAGTTTCTTATTTCTTCTACATCAAATTCTTCTTCATATGAACGGATACATATTCTTATGAAACCCATAATTGTGAAATAATACAGAAGTAAACTTTAAAAACAACGTGGAAGCATCAGTGGAACCGGAATGGAGACTCTTTTTGTAACAAAAGGATGGTTCAATAGCTGGACAACAAAAGGATTTAGAGCTTGTGCAGGATAAGATGAGCACCAAACAGTGGGTGAACGGTAAAGACTGGGTGCGGCGCATGAACATATGAAGGAGAAAGCTCGAATGAGAACCTCTGCAGAATCAATGCCAGAGCCATCTTTGCCTCTAGCAAAGCAAAGTTCTGACCAATACATATCCTCGGTCCCCAAGCAAAAGGAAAGAAGGAGACTTGGCTCTTTGTTGCCTTTGAGAGACCGTCTTTGAATCTCTCAGGCTTGAACTCCGCTGCATCGTTGCCCCACAGCTGTGTCACGTTGGACTAGCATTATAGGGAGATTAATATGAACACCTCCAGGTAGTGTCAAGTTGCCTAGCTTCATCACTTTGTGAATGACTCGGGTCAGTTGGGTCACGGGAGGATAAAGCCTTAGGACCTCGTATATTATCATTGTCATCTGCGAGGGATCATATCAATCATCAAAACACTGCAAAAGTCACCTATAAGGTTATGGTTTGGTTTATACTTACAACTTTGAGTTGGTTCAAGCCTTCTACATCAGGTTCTTTATCACCAAAAACTTGTTTAACTTCTTCTCGTGCGCGAGCTTGCCAGTCTTGGTGTTGGCCTAACAGAACCATTGTCCAAACCAAAAGTACTGAAGTTGTCTCTTGCCCAGCAAAATAGAACAACTTACACTCCTCAATCACATCCTCAATACTCATTCCATTTCCTTTACCTTGCCGTAAATTCGATTCAAGAAGTATACCAAGCAAATCATCACTTGGTGCTTCCCCAGCTTCTCTAGCCCTTAACCTTTTATCAACAATCCCTCTAAGTATAACATGTATCTCTCTAGCTTTTGCTTTCATCTTTCTATTCCCCTTTGTTGGGAGATAACTACACCAAAAATAAACACAGAGTCAAGCTCTAAAAGCCTTAAGAAAAGTTGAGCTTTTTCTTACCTAAATACAGGAATGAAAGCTTTCCGAAAAGCTTGCATAACAAGCTTTGCTAGCTCTGCTTGAAGCTCAAATATCCTCCGCCCTTCTTTGAAGCTACTACCAAAAACAGTACGAGAGATCACATCTGCAGTCAAACTCACAAGCCAAGGCCAAACATCAACCTCACATGAAGACTCTTTCTCCAACACTAACTTATCCCATTCACCAACGACCTCACTGCAGCTCTGGTGAAACGCAGGTACCATGTTCTATACATAAAGACACAAGTTAAGTCAGAGCCAAATGAACATAAGAATAGAANCAACCTCACATGAAGACTCTTTCTCCAACACTAACTTATCCCATTCACCAACGACCTCACTGCAGCTCTGGTGAAACGCAGGTACCATGTTCTATACATAAAGACACAAGTTAAGTCAGAGCCAAATGAACATAAGAATAGAAGACAATCTAACTTGTTTCCAAGCTACTAAACCTTAATCTTCTCAAGATGAAAAGCTGGGTTGATGATTCTTCGATGTTTTGCCCATTTATCACCATCATAATGTGCAAGTCCTTTAGCTATCAACGTGCCTAAAGGAAACGTATGCGGCTTTTGGAACTCATAAACCTTGTTGAACACTTCCTTGATTAGCTCAGGATCCATTATATTAATGGTTGGTATAGGTCCAAACCATGTAAAGTACGTCCTTCCTGTTCCAATTACACAAAATCAAATACTATACAACAGTTCTAAACAGAGAAGAATCAAGAACCTAAACAGTGACACATACCATAAGTCTTGAGCATTTGTAATGGATAAGGCACAACACGTTGTGTTATATCATCACTCAGTTTAAGAGGTTTTGATCTTGCCTCTGTTAACATACTTAAAGTTCTCTTCAAATCACCAATGAGAGGTGTGTAAGAAGTTCCGACAAGACCTTGTTTTCTCAGGTAAGTCTCAAGCTTCTTTGGTGTAAACCAAAACCAGTTTAAAGTTCTCCAAACCCACCATGTCATAACAACAATAGCTACTGAAACTGTTACCGACATAACAGACATCTCCATTTTTTGTCTCAAGAGAATTTGCCAACAAACTTGAGATATAAAGATTGATATCTTATCTTTAAATTTTGTGGTTTGGATATTGTTTTGTAGACTTATTGATATTTTGCTTTACTTCGTAGCCTCTCAGTCACAAGCTACAAGAAACAAAGTTGGACTTAGATGTGATAAGCGACAAAAAACTTGAGTGGTGCGGCCATAGCACCAATGTTGAACTATTTTGTTTTGTCAAAATATCTAATAAAAACAAAAGTTTATTTCTTTCTATTCTATTTTTTTTTAGGTCTCGTTCCTTTTTGTTTTACGATATTGCATCTACAGTAAACTCTCTTTAAATTAATACTCGATAAATTAATAAACATTATAAATTAATAAAAAATTTCGGTTCTGACTCGGGACAAGGTAAAAAATAGCAAAATTTGATAAGATAATAATTTTTTTGAAACTCACATGTAAAAATATAATCCCAATAATATCATAAATTAATAATTATAAATTTTAGACATATATAACTATATGCATATATAATTAAGTTAATTTAGTAAAATATGATTCCAGTATTATTTGTCTAATTTTTTTTATTACATCAGATACTTCTAGTGTTTTTTTTAATCTGCATTTAAAAGTTGTAAAGAGTTCTAGATATTATAATTACTTCCATACGCGTAATTGGTTTGAAAGATGTCATAATATCGTCTTTAATTTATTCATCAGCATTAAATACGTAAGCCATAATTTCTTCTAAACTCTAAAATTCCGACCATGAATTATTTTTACCATAATAATTGAATAGGCTATTAATATCTATTTTATTCCAATAATTAAAATTATTAATCACAACTTGAATTTCAAGAATGTTTTTCGATAAGTTAAATTTTCTTCTAAATTCTTTGAGGCACAATCATCTGATCGAATTTTGTAGTGTCAAAAAAATTTACTATTATCACTTGTTGAACATTAACTGTTCAATCAGAAACCGTAAAATTGATATCTTTCACGAAATTCATAAATAAATTTTAAAGAAAATTTTTTGTTTACATTTATAGAATTTTTAAAAATATTATAGATTGAAAAATATTTTTATAAATTAATAAATTAATATCACGATAAATTAATAAAATATCAAAGTTCCAATATTTATTAATTTATAGAGGTTTTACTGTAGATAGATAAGAAAACTAACGTTACCTTAGTTAAAAATATATTTTTAATCCATAAAACAAAGAAATTTGATTTTTAAGAAATAACAATAATTTTCACCCTCATAAATAGAAAAACCCTATATTAATTACAGATGATTTTATTCTTATTATTTAAATGTTATACATAGTATATATGATTATTTGGACAATTCTGTATAATACTATTAAATTTAGTTTTTA
The DNA here is from genome assembly GCA_000411055.1 of Leavenworthia alabamica. Taxonomy (NCBI): domain Eukaryota; kingdom Viridiplantae; phylum Streptophyta; class Magnoliopsida; order Brassicales; family Brassicaceae; genus Leavenworthia; species Leavenworthia alabamica. Next base: position 122,933 of record KE156271.1, read on the forward strand.
TTTTAATTAATTTTTTATTCCAAAAATACTATTAAAATTAATTTAATATAAAATATGATTAAATATTTTAATTTAACTAAAATTAGATTCTTTTTTAAAATTAGAGTTTCAGTAATTTTTTAAAAATAAAATTCAATCTTAATCTAATTGAATTATTGAATAATAATAGTATTTTAAATCAAATATATTTATAAAATAAAACTATGGTGGTATTTGAAAAATAATCCTTTTATTATTTTATCTGTATTGTATATCTAAATTATCAACTACATAAATAAGATTTTAACCAAAAAAAGGTGGAAACACGGATAGTGGCTAATGGTAGGTCTGGGCAAAAAAACCTACCCGAGCAAGAAAAACCAAATCCGATCCGAAAAGTTTTACCCGAATCCGAATTCGTACCCGTTATTTTATCTTATTGGAGTGTAGGTGTATGTATCCATGAGTTTTGGGTAAAATCCGAATCCGATCCGAAACTCGAACATGTACCCGAAAAATTCGAAATAAACTTAAGTATTTTAAAAATTATAGATTTAGAAATTTTTAGTTTGATGATATATTTTAGTTTAATTAAATAAAAATTTCAGATATAGTTTCAAGTTAATCGATTAATTTTTATATTTTTAGATATAAACTTATATTAATTATGTAATATTTTTATGTATTATTTTAGTTCAATCAAGTAAGTTTAAAAAATTTAATATAATTTTAGATTAAATCGGTAATAATTTTATATTTCCGACACGATTTCTATTAATCAGATGCAAAATTTAGGTACCCGATCCGAATTTAGGTTTTCATGTACCGAATAAAGTTTTCGGCCACAATAATCCATAACCGAATGGGTACCCTTATTTTCAGTTTTTTGCCGGGTTTTATAGAGGTGTATCCAAACCCGAAAGGATTATACCTGCAACCGATCCGAATTTTATAAATTATTCTATTAGAGTGTCTAATCCTCCACTCGATAAACCTAAACCCGAATGGGTTTTACCCAAACCCGACCCGCATGTCTAAACGCCCAGGGCTAGTTAATGGTTTAAAGGTTTCTACACTGGATCTAGCGTTCGAATCCGAGAACGCAGTTATTACATATTAAAAGATATAAAGGTTTTCCAAAGGTTGCAGTGTGCGCAGATAATATCATCTAGTTGTGGCTCTTGTTGCGGGAAGAGCTTATCCATCAGAAGGGATGTCGTACATGCAAAACAATCCGTCGAAGATGCTAGTGTTGTGGGAAGAGTTTATCCATCATGAAGGAGTCGTATATTCAGAACTATATGTAGAAGAGTATTTGTTTTGTGAAATTATCGTAAGTACAAGTTGTACTCACATTTATAAAAAATCTGTAATACTAATAATTGAATAGACGGTAAACATAAAAAACCAAAAAAGTTACATTTAATGAACTCTTGCCATCTAACTGAAACACATGGTTAAGGTTTCAAATTTGGGGGTTTACACAAGAGGGATTTGTTCCTTGTGATTGCAAACATAGAAAGATTTGAGATTTTGTAATATAATGATGATCTGAACTCATCTCATCTTTGTTTTGGCAAGTTGGTTTAACTACAACAACACAAGTGATTACAAAGATTAGAGCTTGTGTAAGATAAGATGAGCACCGAACTGTGGGTGAAGAGTGATGACTGTATAAGGCGCATGAGCATAAGAAGGTGAAAGCTCCAAAGAGAATCTTTGTAGAATCAATGCCATTGCCATCTTTGCCTCCATCATAGCAAAATTCTGACCTATGCATATCCTTGGTCCCCACGCAAACGAAAACAAAGGGACTTGACTCTTTGTTGCCTTTGAAAGACCGTCTTTGAATCTCTCTGGCTTGAACTCCGCTGCATCGTTTCCCCATAGCTCGGTGTCACGTTGAACTAGCATTATAGGGAGACTGATATGAACACCTCCAGGTAGTGTTAAGTTACCTAGCTTCATCTCTTTGTGAATGGCTCGGGTTAGTTGGGTCACTGGAGGATATAGTCTTAGTACCTCATACAATATCATCGTCATCTGCAAGGGATCATATCAATCATCAACACTCTGCAAAAGTCATAGAAAGGTTATTTGGTTTATACTTACAACTTTGAGTTGGTTTAAGCCTTCTGCATCAGGTTCTTTATCCCTAAAAACTTGTTTAACTTCTTCTCGTGCGCGAGCTTGCCAGTCTTGGTGTTGGCTTAACAGAACCATTGTCCAAACTAAAAGTACTGAAGTTGTCTCTTGCCCAGCAAAATAAAACAACTTACACTCCTCCATTACATCCTCAATGCTCATTCCATTTCCTTTACCTTGTCCTAAATTCGATTCAAGAAGTATACCGAGCAAATCATCGCTTGGTGCTTCCCCAGCTTCTCTAGCTCTTAACCTTTTGTCAACAATCCCTCTCAGTATAACTTTGATTTCACTGTCTGCTGCTTTCATCCGTCTATTACCTTTCGTTGGGAGATAACTACACAAACAAGAGAAACAGAAAGAATATGAGACAAGCATTGCAGTACTAGTTAAGGTCTAAAAGGCCTTGTTCTAAAAAACCAGACAAGTTAAGGTTTTGTATTACCTATATCCAGGGATAAAAGCTTTCCGAAAAGCTTGTATGAGGAGCTCAGCTATTTCAGCTTGGAGCTCAAATACCCTCTGCCCTTCTTTGTAGCTACTACCAAAAGAAGTACGAGAGATCACATCTGCAGTCAAACTCACTAGTCCAGGCCAAACGTCAACCTCACATGACGAGGACTCTTTATCCAACACTAACTTATCCCATTCGCCAACAACCTTGCTGCAGCTCTGGTGGAACACAGATACCATATTCTATACATAGAACCAGAAGGTAACAAATTGTGTCAGAGCCAATCTAACCTGATTCAGGACTATGAAATATAAAGCAGTTTAAACTAGGACCTTAAGCTTCTCAAGGTGAAAAGCTGGGTTGATGATTCTTCGATGTTTAGCCCATTTATCACCTTCATAACTAAGGATTCCAGTGGCTATTAATCTGAACAAAGGAAACGAATGAACCTTTTGGTAATCATAACTTTTGTTGAACACTTCTTTGATTAGCTCAGGATCCATTATGGTGATGATTGGTATAGGTCCAAGCCATGTAAAGTATGTTCTTCCTGTTTCAACCACATCGAGAGATACAAAAATCAAAACCTTTACTCTACTAAACAGAGGATCCAAGAACACATACCATAAGTCTTGACCATTTGCAAAGGATAAGGTATGACTCGTGGTCTGATATCATCGTTTAGTTGGATGGGTTTAGATCTTCTTGCCTCAGTTAACATTTTGAAAATTTTCTTCTTATCGCCGACAAGAAGTGTATAAGGAGTTCCGACAAAACCTTGTCTTCTCAGGTAACTCTCAAGCATCTTAGGTTGAAACCAAACCCACTTTAAAATTCTCCAAATCCACCATGTCGCAACAGCTATAACTACTGAAACTGTTATCGAAGCAACTGATATCTCCATTTTTTTTTGTCCCCAAGAGAAAAGAGAAAAAAAAGATAAGGTTTATCAAGTTTCTCAGGATAATATTAAAACGATTAATTTTGGAGAAGATATGAATGACATCACCCTGATGTCTAAAATAATTTATTTAGTAATAATAGTTGACAGACGACGGCAATTTTTCATTGATCACCGGCCCACTGCCACGTGTCAACCACGTCACACTAAATTATTAGACCCATGATGGATCTTGTTTGGGCCTATCTTTTGTAACAAGTTCGTTTGTACTATGTTCATTGGGCCTTAATTAATGTCAAGAATATATTTTTTTTGAATGAAAGTATAATTTGCTTTTGTAATACAGCAAAGCTCGATATTTAAAAAATAACAAAAGTATTTTTGGACCAACATATTTTAATTCCATTTTGTGTAATTTTTACTTAAGCCATTTAGTTGATACGAAATAATAATGTTATTTTCATAAGTAAATGCTTTAAATTTATTAGACAAGAATATGCAATAATTCTCAACTCATGTATGTGTTCATTATGATCAATCCTTAACTAGTAACATTCATAGTTTATGTAGAATAAGATGAGCTCCACACTGTGGATGAATGGTGAAGACTTTGTAAGGCGAATGAACATAAGAAGGAGAAAGCTCAAAGGAGAATCTCTGAAGAATCAAAGCCAAAGCCATCTTTGCTTCTAACAAAGCAAAACTCTGACCAATGCAAATCCTTGGTCCCCATCCAAAAGGCAAGAAACAGACTTGGTTCTTTGTTGCCTTAGAGATCCCATCTTTGAACCTCTCAGGCTTAAACTCTGCTGCATCATCACCCCAAAGCTTAGTGTCACGGTGGATTAGTAGAATAGGCATATGGACTTGAATACCCCCTGGTAAAGTCAGATCACCTAGCTTTATCTCTTTATGGATCGCTCGGTTCATCTGGATTACTGGAGGATATAGCCTAAGGACCTCATTAATAATCATTGTCATCTGTAAGATTCATACCAAACAAAACTATCAAAACAAGATTCAAGAAAATGCAACAACTTAACAAATTCTCGTTAAACCTTAAACTCTAAACCCTAAATAACCATCAAAACAAGATTCAAGAATATGTAACAACTTGAGAAGATTTTGGTTTTGTAATACTTACAACTTTCAGTTGGTTAATGCCTTCTAGATCTGGTTCGTTATTACCAAAAACATTCATTACTTCTTCTCGTGCCAGAGCTTGCCAGTTTTGGTGTTGACATAACAAGATCATAGTCCAAGCCAAAAGTACTGAAGTGGTCTCTTGTCCGGCGAAATAAAACAACTTACACTCTTCCATGATTTCTTCAGTGTTCAATCTTTTAGTTTGTTCTGAATTAGACTCAAGAAGTATACCTAACAAATCATCACTTGGTGCTTCTCCAGCGTTTCTAGCCTTTTCTCTATTGTTAATGATCTCTTTGAGTATAACTTGGATTTCTCTAGCCAATGACTTCATCCTTCTACTATTCTTTGTTGGGAAATACCTATGCATGCAAAAAAAGAATGATATTCACATTTACAAGAAAATACTCAATAACTTTTGGAAAATATAACATAAAGATTCATATATATACAGTATCATATTGTAACCAAGATTTATATTATGTTAGAATTAGAGACTAAAACACTAAAAAACAAACATTTTCTAATGGTAATTTCAAAAAAAAAAAAATCGTCAAAAATTATCGATGGTTTACTAAATGTTGACATATCCCCAACAAAAAAAAATTATCGAAAATTTTCCGACAAATTATGATAAATATCTTTAATCCGTCGATGTTTTCCGTGGGTTCTAAATTGTTTTCTTGTAGTAAAATATGACAAAGTTTCTTACTGATATCCAGGGATGTAACTCTTCCCAAGAGTTAGTATGACTAGATGTGCTAACTCTGCTTGTAGTATAAATATCCTCTGTCCTTCTTTGTAGCTACTACCAAAAGCTGTTCGAGAGATCACATCTCCGGTCATATTTACAATCCATGGCCATACATCAACCTCACACGATGACCCTTTATCTGAAACCAACTTCTCCCATTCACACATTACCTCTTTGCAACTTTTGTAAAACGTAGGGACCATATTCTATACAAATATAACAAATTTTTTATAGATTATTTTAAATAAGTAACATTATTTTTAGTCTATAAAAACAAAATTTATACAATTTTTCTAAACTATAAAAGTACAATAACTTTATAAAAATTATGTTTTTATGATATTTTTTGTTAAAATATCTTTTAGTTAGAATTATATTAATACTAGCAATAGTAGGGGCAAATTAGTTGTTATATTTTTTTAAAATGTTATTTTATATATTAAGAGTTTATGATAATTTTTTAGAAAAAAATATAATTTAAAATTCAAAAAATTAATACTAAAATTTATAATATACAAATAATATATTTATTTAAATTTTTGTGAATAAGATTTGTTAATAAAATATATATTTTGTTAAAAATAAAAAATAAATTAATTAAATCTATTAGCTGTCATTAAAATTTTAAAATTTATGAAACAGTTAAATTATTTACATTTTACTACAAAATTTGTGTGAGCATTATGTATAAAAAAANATGATAAAATTTTGGAGGTTTTCTTTAACACATAAGGCACTCCAAAGGGACTAATTAGCAAAAAGCAATATTAACATGGTTAATGAAAATATTTTGAGAAGAGAATATGATCAAACCTTGATCTTCCCAAAATGAAATGCTGGGTTAATAATTTTCCGGTGTTTCTTCCATTTATCTCCATCAGCATTAGCAAGTCCATCAGTTAACAAATTAGCTAATGGAAACGTGTGTGTTTTCTCAAAATCATAAACTTTATTATACACTTCTTTAATCAGATTTGGATCCATTATTGTAATGGCTGGTACAGTTCCTACCCATGTGAAAAAGGTCTTTCCTGTTATAGCAACATACACATGCACCCATAAATATTACAAGAACCGTTTTGATCATATTGTAAATGAAAAAAATATATATAATGAATTCAAAATCTATACCATAAGTATTTAGCAAGTGGTAAGAATATGGCATGACAAGTGAAATGAGATCATCATTTGGTTTCATTGGCTTGGATCTTGCTTCCTTTAACATGTTGAAGTTTCTTCTCACATCTCCGACAAGAGGAGTGTAACTAGTTCCAACTAGACCTTGTCTTCTTAGGTAAGTTTCAAGCATCTTAGGTTTAAGCCAGAACCACTTCAAAATTCTCCATAGCCACCACAATACAACAACTATAGCCAATAGTGCAACTGATATCTCCATCTACTAATGTTTTTGGTCTCTTAAGAATTTTGATGAAAAAATCATTGTGTTGCGGACAATAAAATATTGGCTTTACTCAAGAACCTAACGACGTTCTTTAGTCTTAATTACAATTAACTTCTTGTATACAGTCAAAGTCAAGTATATAGAAAATATAATCATGATATTATGGAAATGAATCAATCATGAACGGAAAGTATCACGAAATAATTGAATACCATAAAGAAGCTTTAATGCGATATTAACTTGAAATTCTATAACTAATTAATATGATATATTATTGTTATATAGATAATTAAAATTACTCTAGTTTCCTATATGTTTACTAACATTGTTAATGCCTTTGTAGACTCTGTTTTATGAATTGAGTAAAAAATTTTGACTACATCTTGCTTAAACAATTTTACTTCTTTGTTCAATCTCTAACACGTTTTTTTTCTTCTTTGTTCCAAGTCTTTAATTAAATATAACTTGAACTTTGAAGTAAACAAAAAAAAGTTAAAACACGTGTCCGGCTCTGATTGGTCGGTCAAAAAAAGAATAACCAAATTTTAACGTTATACCAATGTTAGGCAACATTGAGAAATTATACATGGAGGTCTTCAAGTAAATTAAACACACATGTACAATCTTATTTTGTGAAAATATCTCAATGGCCTAACTGGTCTAAGACCAAACTTAAAAGTGTTGACAACATCTTCACTTCAACCCCAGACACCTTTACCTCTTATGGCTCCAAAGATGATGGCAATGGTAACAATAACAGCCTGACACATACTTAGAATTGAGTTAATGTGATTAAGACAACAATGGTGAATAAGTGGTGGACTTACTCCAACTGTGCAAGCTATATATCCTGGTCTCTCTCGTGGGTTTTTAGAGCATAATAGAAGGAAGAATCCAATGTACCAGGGGAATCCGAAGAAGAAACCAAGGATGAATCTTCAAGAAACACAAACTAAAGTATAAGAAATGGACAAGAATGTAAAATGATAAAGATGACTTACAAGATCCAGCCAACGCCTATACCACAAGGAAGACGATGTTGTTCTGTTGTAGTTACTCTTCCACCAACAACATAACCTGTGATAATGACTAAGTTATGATGAAACACTAGAGATACCAAAATGGTTGGAGACAATAATAATGATACAAACCCTTTTTGACTATATTAAAACATAGAATACATGAAAAAACTACGGATAAATAATCTAACATAGATTTTAATTAAAAAAATCAAATAACCAAAAAATTATTAAAGGGTCTTCAATATTATATAATCAATAGATAAAGAAAATAATAATAAGCTTTTCTATTACACACAAAAAATTCGAAATCAATATTATACAGCTTAACAGCTGTTCTAATAATTTCACATATTGAAAAAATATATAATGAGAGACTTGTAAGAAACAAACCGGGAACATAGGGCTGAGCTGGCTGTGGATAACCCGTGACCGGTGGCTGGTCCGAAGGTGGATAGTTAGAAACACCTTGAAATGGAGGATGTTCTGTCGCCATTGATCTGTTTTTGTCGTCTTCTACGCTGCCACTAGTCATGTCTTCAGATCAATAAACAAAAACAATCTTGTCTTGTTTGGATTTGTTTTTTTTGATCTGAGTATTTTTGGATGAACAGAAGATTTCGTTTTATTTTTATTTTTATATATCTTACTTTGGAAGGTGAACGTGCCACGTGGCTCTTTGTGAGGTTGGGACAAAGTTCCAACTTTGATTTCCTACAACTCAGGATTCGGCTTTTACTGGGCTGAAGATCCTAAATCTTGCAGTCATATACTTTTGGTATTTGCGTAATTGGAGGAGAAGCAGTTAAAAAAAAGCACCAATGGAGATTACGTAAAAAATATGAAATACTTAGCTTTCCACTAATATTTCTTAAAACACATATTGATGTCAAAATCATAAATGTAAACCACTAACTCACACTCTACATTGATTTTTGTACAAAGCGAATAACAAGTGAAATGAAAATAATTAGTTAATAAGATGTACAAGAGCATATAATAAATCATCTATTCTTCTTCTTCCCTGCAAGAATAGGTTGAATTTGAAGCCTTCTATTAAAAGCTTCATTAAATAGAAACCGCGTTTGAAACGCAGAAATTATAGGAAGCCAAGCTAAGATAGCCATTGGTGCAAACAATACAACTCCCATTCCATAATCATAAGCTCTTGCAAGAACTCTTGTGAACTCCCATAACCCTGTTCCTTCTATCTTTGGCCTAACAGCTTGAGCAATCTGAAAAAAAAATTCTCGTTAGTTAATTAATAACAAGGATTTGTGAGAGATGAATCGAATTGAGAAGTAGTTAGTACCAGAATCAAACCCCAGCCAGTGGGCAAGAAAGCTAAGCAAGAGACTATAAGGTCTTTGAGAGAGAGATGACATATGTTTGATAAAGTGATAATAACTGTTAAAATGCTCACGAAGATGAACACTTTGAAGAACCGAAACACAAGATGCTTTCTTGTACTGAAGAGTTGTCTTCCCAAGTCTACAGCCTGCAAAGAGTGAACAATGAGTTTTGGTTATAGCTTTAAATTGGTTTCTGTTTATATGTATTTACCTTGACTGTGAGAAATGTGGCGAGAATGACAACCCAAGAAAGTGCATAGACTATAATATTTGTGTTGCTTTGTGTAATGTCAAGGTGATATACCAAACCATATTGATATACGAAGAATCTGAGAGATAAAATTATCTCTAAACAGCGAGCTCCAACACCAGAGCCACGTAGATGGGCTTGTTCGTCGTTCCACCAAGATTGCCAACTCTTGTCTTGCTGAATCCCTATCCCACCTTGTTCTTTAATCCACCTGTTCCAGTCTCTCCAGTCACCGACTATTATTTCCCAGGTAAAGCCTGAAGGGTTGAAGAGAAATGGGGCGCATAACCATGTAAGGGACATGAACCATACTGAGAAAGTGATGAATGAGTAAGCCATGTTGCTTTGAGATGTATGTTTGAATAACTCATAGACCACCAGAAGAATGATGAGTTCAAATCCTTTGATGAAATGGCTTCGTGAATATAATCTGTAGTTTTCACTGAAGTTGGCGTGGAACACTACCACTTTACGCCCTGTGGGTCTGTATTTGGCGCCTCCATGGAGAATTGTTCTACCGAAGTAATGTGTTTTGGTTCCTAGAGAGAAAGTGAAGAAGAATGCAGCAAGCTGTAGCTGCATAAGTATGAAATCTTGAAAGGCTATAAGAAATCCTTTCTCCAATCCAATCTCCATCACCATTGGTAGACCAGTCAAGAGACCTAGCTGGATAAATGATTGAGAGGCAAGGGCTGTTTCCAATGATTTTATGTTTTTCACCTTGGCTTCAAGAATAAGCGTCTTCTGCAACCCGCTTAGCACGAGGTAGAGCTGACCATAGAGATAAATATATATCCCAATCACTGAAATCTGTACACAGTTCAGCAGAAATTAGAGCCCATCCACAACTGAAACAAATAAGTGTTATTATTTTCATGGACGTTACCAAGCTACTGAAGTAGAAACCAATGGTTGTGAAATAACAAGACAACATCCTGAAGAAATCAAAACGTTGTCCTAAACGGTAAATGTCACGGCTAATAGTCTGCTCGCTGTTTCCGTTAGCCACCTTGGCCTCAAACTTTGAGATCTGATTGAGGCCAACGTCACGACCTTTTCCAACTTGGAGGTACTCATTGTAAGTTATGCATCCACGTCGTAGGGTGGTATTATAACCTACAGTATATAAGGAACAGAGTTACTACAAGTAAACCTTACAAAATTGCTATGAGAGAAGTCCTTAATATGTCATTTCATACCGGCAAAAACGTCTTCGCTTAAGTTAATAGTTCTCGATGCTTTACTTATGCCACCCCTTGTAATGTGAAATATTCTATCGAAGACATCTGGATGTCCATAGTGAAACCGGACTCTGTAAATCACTAAGAAAATTATGGCTTTTGTGGCATCGGCAAGTAAAAACTATGATTTTGAGGGATTAGGACTGGGGGTTATTGCCTGAGAGGATTAGCAAGAAGCCTTTGACCGATAGTGACAAAGCTGGTTTCTTGATATGACATGAACCATGCTAAAGAAGAAACACTGCAATATCAAAAACTCAGTAAATTCCATGCTTATCGTAATATCATTTACCAAATCCTGGTTGTTTCAGGGAGGAATATATTTATATGCACTTATGTAAGTGTGGAACAAACCTTCCGGTGAAGATGTGTTCCCTTAACCCAAGAATTGTTGGAGGTCTTCTTCCACGGTTCCGAAGGAATTCTTGAAGGAGATTTCTCATTTTAAAAGCCTCTTCCAGATAGTGATCCTAACAGTTATGTGAGAACGTTTAGAAGACAAAGGTGGTTCATTAATTGTACATCCAAGAAGCAGAAGACTTACTTGGTTCATGTCAATTGTTTGAAGTGCTTCACCTCGAGTGAAAACTATTGCGTGATTTTGATTCTCAGGCTTTCCCTCTCCGATGTTAGGTGGTCCAGGAAGTTTGACACGGTATATTTCCTAGATGATCAAAACCAAGTAATCATTGACTATCACCACTGAAGATTTTACAGTTCAACTTTTACTTCAAATTACCAAGTATTGTAGAAAAGTGTTTGATACCTGATCAAAACCGTTGACAGCTTTTACCAGTATAGAGTAGTAAACCTTCTTTGGCATATTCAACACGATTTCTTCCCTCTCCTCAACGTATGCAACACGGAGAGATGGGTACCTAAGTGCAATAGTAATATAACATGCGTTTAGGAAGCATATACAAAGTTTGGTTAGTGAATCTATCTGAGATCCAGTTGACGTTTAGTTACATAACAATGCAAGCTTACTTTATCATCAGGTCAAGTATGTCTTGCGCATGGGGGTCCCCAGCTGATTTTTGGGCTCCAAACATTTGGCAAGACACAACATATGTGAATTTCATATCTGCTAATGCGTCAAGTTGTGCGGCTAATGGTCGGTTACTTCGTTCTACATCGTCATATCCTTCAAGAATATCTAGAGGAGAAACAGGCAAGACTGCATTAAAATATGTTTTCAAATAGAAATTGCAAAGAGTCTGGAGACTAGAGGCAAGATGGCAAACCCTCGTCATCTGCCATGTCAAGGAACGCCTGCAATTTGAGAGCTTCTCGGCAATACATTATACCACGAACTGTGTTAAGTGTGAAAAAAAAAAAAAAAATTGTTAGTTCCCTGGTCTACGGTGACAAGGATCAAACAGGCAATTTTCACATATAACTATCGTTTCTCACCTGTTCTACCCAATGTCTGTCCACGAAATGATGCCCAGTTTCGAAGTTCTTCTTCTTTACCTTCTCTCTTTAATGCGTCCAAATTCTCACATCCCATTCGCTCCAGAAAGTTTTTCCATTCATCTAACAACCCAACGATTAGACAACCTTGAAACACCAACAGTGTTCAATCATAACAAACATGTATTCAGATTTACCTGGAAAAATCTTCTGCATATAAAAAATGATTGAGACGCTAGACTTGGTGGAATGTAATTCCTTTGTTGAAAAGTTAATATCCTCCTGATAATGCGGTGTCAAAACACTGCATCCAAAGTGTTAGTCATCAGTTGATGATCCAAGCATGTACTCCTCTTGTAGTTTCCTAGGGACTAAAATAATAAATTGTATATCTTATAAAGTGAAATCCCTAAAGGCAGACCTGAATGACATCATATTGCGTACTTTTGGAGCGTCTGGCATATCCATGAAAAGCGAAGTAGCAAAGAAAGATATGCGCCGTCGAGCTTCTAAGTTCTCTGGTATGTCCATAGCACTATCTTTGACGGTTAACAATAAAAGGAAACGCTGGATCTGCCAAAACCAAAACAGAAATATCAGCATACGCAGCATTCTCATAGGATTGGTACATTTGATAGAAAAACGCATTATGGCAAGCTCACAGGGTACCTGTTCACTCAATGAAACACTATCTGGCAGTGGAAAATGAATGCATCTCCGTTCTCCATAGGATTCAAACAACTGTGGTTCTATAACCCTCATAAAAATATCTGTTTCATCTTCTGAACCCTCCCGAGGCTTGAGCAAATCCAAAATTCTAAACATGCAAAAAATTACTAAGAAATGTCAGCTTGCTCATGCCTTCACCGAGAGAGAAGTAAAAGAAACAGGGTCTCCATAACTTCCAGATTCACTAACCTGTCACCATGTACCATCATATCCTTTGTTACTAGCTCAAACATATCCTGAAGAGCCTTTACAAGTTTACCATGCAACTCTTCGCTTTTCTCAACCTGGAGTTCCTCTTCACTTCCCTCAACCTGGAAGGTACAGAAGAATACCGTATTGGAAATACCCATTGGGACAACTATATTTTCAGGAGATGAAACAGCTGTAAATTTGAAATTTGAAATCTGAAATCTACTGAAACACCAAAGATGATTACCAGGAGTTGAACCAGCTCAATACATTTGTCATGCAACGCTGGGAGCTCAGTCATCTTAAATTCTTCAAGCAAACTTGACTGTCTGACGCTTTCCTCTATTTCGTTTATTATGCTAGATATAATCCTGAGCCAATGTCAAAATATAAATTACATACTGCAAACAGTAGAAAATTAAGTAAAACTTTTAACTAGAGGAGGCTACTACAGGCTTTACTTTTTCTCAAGATCACCAACAACAAGAATCTGAAGAATGAACTTCAAAGATTCGTAGCATTCTTTTACTGCGTAGTACATGTACTCGTCTTTCCGAATTCTTCGATAGAGAACCTCATCCTTCCCATCAAAATCTTTTGCAATGCTCAGAGCTGTTGAAAACTAGTAAGATAGGGAAGCTACATTTACCAACAAACCGAATTTCCCACCAAAAAAATTGTGTAGAAACAATGTCAAAAATGTACCTTATTTGCAAGGAGGAAAATGGGCCAACGGATGATCCCTGAAAATACCTCAGATGACATGGGCATCGTCATCAAACCTAGTTCCCTGATGATAAAATATACACTTATATGCTTGCTAGCTATTTATATATGTCAGAAATTTATATGCAAACAGTGCAGAAGGGAGCAACTTACTTGTTACTTATCAGATCCTCTGTTCTGAAACTTTTAATGACTTGGTTCCAGACCAAGACAAATTTGGCCATGCTATTTTTCTGGGCGTCAGACCCCTGCGAGAAATATTGGATGACATCTCTATGCGAAACTCAAATAAAGTGCGGCTCATAAAAAGTGCACCGTCTAGTCTTTCAGTATTTACACGCGATTGATTCAGAAAACCTCTTACCCTGCCTAAACTGAAAGGGAAAAAGCCTCTTTGTTTTCTCCTTTTCTCATCTTTCGTGGAGTGTGGAATCAGAGATACATTGAAAGCAGAAGGTAAAGTATGAAACCGGCCTCGCACCATGCCTAAAGTTCGAATCTGCATAGAAATAACAGGAACATATTAACCATAGGAACATCAACACCTGGCCACGGAAGATATGTGTGCTTACCTCACCAAGGTGATGTAGAACTCCATACAGCCCACCAAATATTGTACAGAAAACTGAATACCATATTTGTGTATCCATGAAATAGACCTGAAAATTCAACATGTGTCTCAGAATGGAAGATATGCTATAGTTTTTCATAAGCACTCATATTTCCATATATGCATGGAGCTACGAAACTCTTAGCTTTGTATCCACCTAATAACAACTCACCACCATGATAGGCGCCCATACTGCAACAATTGCAGCAGCATTACTCTTCACTGTAAAAGGAGAATATATAAAATTCTTTAACGTGGCGCAATGGATACTTTAAACCATGGAAGAAAACTAATATAAGAGTGTAAACCTTCTGGGAAAAGTTCATGCCATTCATAATTCCGCACGCCAACTTTCATTATCAATCGTGTAGGTTCTATTAGAGGCTTTATCTGCATTTTCAAATCATAACAATGTAAGAAACTGTTTGAATTCAACGCATATAACATTAGTTATCAGTAGAGCCTATCTGGAAACTAATCAGTTCTATTTACCTCAAACGCATAGCTGAAAGCAAACTTGGTGAGGAGAACCAGAATCCAAAAGAAGCTGTATCTGAACAGAAAGAAAAATGAAAACCATAAAAAATAGAAAAGAAACAATTTAACATAAAAACAGTGGAAATTTGGCCTGATACATACTTTAACTGTGATACCTGAGTCTCTTGCACTCCTCGCCCAACATATAACCTAGGCTGCAGAAAATTAGCTAGCAGTTTATAAAGTATTCAGATGGTTAACTTGTAAAGTGAGTTTGAAATACGCAAAAGGTAAAACAAACTAATTTAAGACACGGTTGTGAGATGAAAGTACCTGTCCCCACCAAGCCATAGTTTTGAAGATGCTATGATTGGAGGTCTCAATGTATTTGCTGATGGCAGGAACGAAAAACAAGACCAACTGAATTGCATTTCCGGACAGATATATCGTGACTGCCACCATATATGGAGAAAAACACCATTCACCAAGCCAGGTTTTATAATTTGTGAAATAACAAATGTATTTCCTCCTTGAATGAGAATACAGCACTGGTAGGATAACAGTCCATATCGCAGCAAAACCCAGCTTCACCATTTGCTTCTTCTTTTCATTCATTGGCATTGTGTTTCTGGCTTTCCACTTGAAGATTATGTCAAGAATACCTGCAACACAGCCCTTAAAATGTTAGCAATAAGTATTGTATCTTAGATTTTATATCAAGATGATGGCTAATAACCTTTTATAAGCTTCATAATTGCAGAGGTAATGAAAATGCTCATGACATCTTCAAATATATTGGCATTAAACACTTGGAATGGAGATCCCACATCATGGCAAGCCATAATTATCAATGCCTGAAAGGGAAATAAGATCTTCATCATTTGTACATATATATTTGGATATAATTTGAAAGACGAAAGAGCAGAAGAAGAGTAACCTGTAGAGACATAAGAAAGAAACTCCACATCCTGTCGAAGCTTCGGAATATCTGCCAAAAGGAACGAGTCTCTACAAAATTTGTCTTCCCCAGCCATCTTGAGGTTGATTTAGTTTGTTCCTCAGTGATAGCCTGCAGTGAAGAAAATATCGCATGACACAAGGAGAAATATATATGTGCAGTGTTTTGGGATTTGTAAGAAAACACTTTGTTAAGATTTCAAAAGAAATGCCATTTGCTGAACCTACTAACGTTAGTCCTACTGTAAACCTAAGTTCCTTTTCTTAGTTCTGACTTTGAAAGCCGTTCATACACCAATTGACCAATTTGAATAATTTGCTTACTTAGATATTAAGCGCTAATATGCTCCGTAGTCTCTTCAACAAGCTAGGAACACCATACTGCTATGAAAAAAATGAACAGGCTACTGATAAATAAAGCTTCCATTATCCTTTAGATTACTAGTGTGTATATGCAAATGCATAATCAGGGAAAGAGATGTTTCCATGAGTTACAGGGATATGTACCCCAAGTTCTTCGTCATCCTCCATTTCTTCATCCGTTTTCTTTGTCTGCTTGCGAAATCTAAGCATTTCACGCCACCTCCCTGGTTTATTATTTTCTGACGACTCTATACAGAAAAAATCGTGTTCCAGACGCATTGGCCAACCTATTTCAAAGCATTCAAGAGACCTGTGGAAGACGTAACAAAACCTGATATGTGATGTTCATAGATTTTAAATACAGATATGGTAGCAAAAAGACATAATATAGTGAATGTTCTGACCAGAAGAACTCATTTAGATCATCGTAGTTTCTCCACATAGAATGATCAGCAGTTCCATTCTTGTTTTTCTCAGCTTCCTGCAGAAATAAACTTTACAGTTTGAATCCCCATTTTTAAGTCAATTCAAGCACTCGTCAAACAGAAGATTACCTTCTCGATAACCTTGTATATTGGGGTAACTACTTTCTCAAGGAAAGATTCGTTTCCTCCGCCATATGCTGGCGTGACCATCTCCCCAGTTATCATACTAACTGCTCCAGTTAAAACTCCATGCAATTCATATGCCATCTAGAATAACATCAACATCAATGTTGTGAATATTTATCAGATTTGCTGCTAAGCTTTAGAAGAAGATGTACTTATAATATAAATACATTTTTTGTTCAGCTTACTTGGTGGAAAATATAACACAGGCACTCTGGCAAGAATCTCAAATTCGAAGCTTCTCCCCATATGAGAAGGTAGAGTCCTATGTACAGCGTTTTATATTGTAGGGCTTCTTGTTTCACATAGGGCAACCTGCGGGTGGATCATAAGGCCGGACAGTTAGAAATAAAGATCTAATGAGATGAAAATAAACAGAATGTCGACAGATGAAGATATTCTAAATATACCTGATGTTATTTTTTCTCCCCAGAAACTTGCACCAGTTTGTGTAGTTCTTAAAAAATTTCTTCATTAATGCATCTACTGCCTCATCACCAGACTAATTAAAAGAATTATGATGATGTCAGTTTCCAAGATGGAGAACTTAATCAATTCACTAAAGAGGCAAAATAATACAACACCTTTGGCGCTGAAGACTGCTTTTGAGGTTGCCGTATAATCGTGTTACTGAGTAGGAGGATCATATGTTCTCTCTGATTGGCAACATTTCCATTCTAGTGGAAAGATTATTAGAAGTTTGGTTACTATATGTAGTAGCAATCTTTATAATACCGGTAGCAAGTTCCTGAAAAGTACCTGGAACCCAAATGCATACTGCAGAAATTCAAATAAATCCACAAAAGGCTGGTGTCTCTGAAAGTCCTCTGGAGGAGGCAACCCCCTAGTGTTACGTACAATTGCAACAGCAGCTTTAATCTGTATTAGGACATAAAAGAACATTTCACCATTAAAGACGCCAAATAAAAAACAGAGAATTAATTGCCTTTTCCCCATGAGGGATGAGGCTATATTATCTTTATACCTCAGGCAGATGCATAATTGCTTGGTGTACCCCTCCTTTATCAAGAGGAAGAATGTTATATGGCACATAAAAATCAGATTTTGCCCGAATACTATCTCTATCTGCGATGGCCTATGAGTAACCATAATATTAAAAGTTAGACATACAAAAGAAAACCTAACAAGTGGAGAGAAACAATAAAAAAGAGGGCAGAACCTGAGGGCCAGCGCCACTCGTGACTGTCTTTAGAACTTCATACAACACAGAAGCAATTCTGCGTGCGTTAACCAACTTCACTCGCTGACTATTAAGATATAAATTTCCAAAAGGTTAGTTTTGCCTCAAAACTACACTAGAACTACAGTTAGTAAGTGAAGAGAAGAAAAAAAACAAAACAGATAAAAAAAGGAGGATATACCTATGATCCAAATTGAATGATTCACCATGTCTAAGAATGTATTCCTTATAAGTATGATAAACACGTTTGAGTTCCCGTACATCACTCTTCTCCTTTCTTCTTCTAACAGTAAACTCTTCATCCTACAAGGAATCAAAAAAGTCATATCATTAGTGATAGACTAAGAAACCACAGCTAAATATTCTTAACTCAGCTGATGACTTGCCAGCTCAAGCCTTTGAAGAAGAGAAGTTTTAAACTGTCGTACACCTCTTCCGGTAGAGTTACGATCAAGATGGTGAGCTATCTCAAAAGCATGAAAACGACCTGCATAAAGATAAATATGTTGAGAACATTTCTACTCTCTTCAAGTATCATCATTATTCAACCAAGTGGAGATTGAAATTAGAGAGTGAACTGACATAGATAAGCAATACGAGGTTCCTCAGACTCCACTAAGTTAGCTATACGAAGAAACCTCTGAATCTCAGAGGCTAATGTCGCCGGAAGCCTCTCACTATCAAATGGCTCCGATACATGTTCCCGGAAAGTGAGGGATCTCATGAACTGTTCTGGAGAATCTACACGATCCAAAATAGGACGTGAGTAACTCGTGCTTGGTACATCAATGGGATCCACAGGGACGATTTCGTGAGACATTAGGTTTGGGAGAAATCAGAAATATCATATGAAAAGCTGATTCTTCGTCTAAATGGAGGGAAGAGATGGGTGTATATGAAAGGATATATATAAAGTAGTTCTAATTGCTTAGCGAGGTGAGTTTCCATGGCGGAAAATTTTGAAAAAGTGAAGATGATTTGAGATATGGGGTTGGGTGCGATTTCTTTTGTTTTAATCTTCGCTTTTGCTTTCTTTATTAGGTTTGCTCTTCTTTTTTTAGAGGGAAAAAACGATGAGATTAAATTTATGAGAAATAATAAATTTAATTAATAACTCTTTATAAATTATTTTTTATCGTGTATTATATAACAGTTATCGAATCTCATTGTGTAAAAAAATTTAAATATTTAATTATTGAGTCAAAGGTAATTTTACAAAAAAAACTGGTAGACACATTTTAACAAAATGAATGAATTGATCATGAGTTTCAACCAAAATACTACCATTTAATATAAATACTACCATTTAATATAAATTTAATCTGTTTTGATTCATAAATAAATTTATATTATTTTGTATAAAACTAACAACAAATCTAACAATATATTATTATAAGACTTTAACATTTCTCAGTTTTTTATCTAATTATTTTTTAACTATTTTTATAATTATTAAATTATATACATTTTATATAATATTATATGTTATTAATACTAAATTATTAAATCATTAGTTATTCAACTATATTCCTCTAAATGATCACCATTTGGATTTAATTTTTATTCTCTGCAACTTTTTATTTTATTCAATTTATTCATTTTATTTTCATTATTCAGCTGGTTTTTATTCCGTTTAACATTATTCAGCTGGTTCAATTATTTTTTTAATTACCATACCAATTGAAGCCATTAACTTGTTTTATTTCCATAATTGGGATATATGAAACAATTCAGTATTTACTTTATTTATATAACTTTTTCTAACTAAAGTTAAGTCACAAATTTCCTTATATGGATTGGAGGGTTGGTGATGGTATTTTTTATATATGCAAAGGATAGAGGTTAGATGATATTTTTAAAAAACTATAACATTATTTTTTTATTTGTATAGTTGAGTCTAAAACATACACAAAAAAAAAACAAATCCAATATGAAAAATTTGCTTACTTATTTACCTCGACTTGTAAGAAATGTAATTTTTTAATTCCTAATTTTATATAGTAAGTCCAAGCTTTGATTACTATATGGTGCGAGTGTGATTAAATTCTTGGAATCATTGTCACAATGTTATATACAATAAAAGTAGAGATTTATTTATAATATGTCTATTATAGAGGAGAAGTGTCAATTAGCTTTGTATAATTGGTCTTAAATGTCAGAAAAGGTTAAAGTTAGAAAGAGCTTTTTAATTAACTAAGTAAGCTTTTTCTTGTAAAGAAACAAAATTAAAGACAGAGTTAGAGCCAATGTTCAAAAATTCGCTAGGCGCTATCTAGACGCTCACTAGGGGACTAGCGCCTAAAAGTATTAGTCGGAGTCTAGGCGGGGCCTAGGCGTTAATAAAATTTTGACATAGTTTTAAATATTTTATATTTATTCATTAAGTTAAAATATTTAAATAAATTCTATTAAAATATTTTATTTCTTAAATTGAATATTTTATGTTTTTATATAAAAATTAATTTTTAGAACATAAATAAATAAAACTAAAATGTAAAAAAACTAAAAACATATTAAATAGGAAATCATAACTCAATACAANACTAAAAACATATTAAATAGGAAATCATAACTCAATACAAATGCTTATCTAAAATAATAAAAATAAATTATATTAAGAGAATAAAAAACATAATAACCGTTTTTACATCGTTTAGGGTTTACATGAGTAAAAGATTTATAAAATTATAGTATATTTATATATATTACCGATTTTATGAAATTTATCCTTTTTTTATCTTATAAGATTTACTCCGATTTTTTTCTGATTTGCCCGATATATTCCGATTTGCCCGATATACTCCGATTTACCCCGATTTTTTTCCGATTTGTAGCGCATAATCCGAGTTCCCGAATTGAATCACCGAAATAAGAGAAATCGTGGCGCTTATTAACCGCCTAGCGATTTTTCGGCTGATTAGTCCCCGAGTTGGCCGATTTTTAGAACACTGGTTAAAGCCAAAAGATAAATTAGTATGAATTGTTTTATTGGAGGAAAATAAATTGATTTTTTATAAAGAAAAATTAACTAAATTCCTGCTAAAGAAGATTATACACCATAATACCAACGTGCATGGGAAATTAAAATACATTAAACAACAACAAACAAAAAAAAGTAGATGAACTGTAAAGTAGCCATAACATATTTAAGTAAATTGGAATATAAAGCATATACTTTGATGTGCATATCTATATTTTTCTTAGTCACTAAGAATATACCAAAAGAGTTAAAGAGATTATAATATACCAAAAGATTACTAATATAATTTGGTGTCCAAATCAAACCAGTTTTGTTCTAACAACAAAATAAACTTTTCTTATATGTTTTGTCTGTCTTGAATTTCGTTTGTTATTTAATATATAAAAAAAACCATGAGATTGTTGTAAATAATGCGTTTTTTTCTCAGATGCATTCAAAATATTCATTTTATTTATGCATAGGCCTCTCTAATGGTAGTTAATGGTAGTTTTGTACTAACCAGGGGCGGGCCCAATGTAAAATGGGCCTTATACCATATTGTAAATTGGGCTCTCAACTATTAACTATTGGGCCTTATAACTAAAAGCTCATGAGTATTGGCTCTGTATGCTATGCAGTTTGGAAGCTTAGCAAGACTATATTTAATCGTTTTCCAAAATTCTACAAAATCATTTTTTTATATAATGAGATTTTAAAGATTTACACATTTTTACATGTTCTTGTAAATAATCTTATGGCCAATTTTTTTTACCGTCAGAAGTAAAAAAAAAAAAAAA